>JAQIXS010006425.1:0-10756 GCA_034700785.1 Rossiulus vilnensis | reverse complement strand
CATATCAAACCATTTAAACCAAGTCGACCCATCTTAAGTGCCAGTAGAGAGGAATGGGAGGTAACTTCGGATAAGTCGAATATTTTTGGAGGTCCCCTGGGACTTCGAGTTATCGAGGTTCGACTGTATATGGAAATAAGAAAAATTCTCAATGGCGTTTAATGGCGGCGATATTAATTATTCCCATATGTACTAACAATTAAAGAAAGTTTATGCAAGCTTAGTGGGTATGCTTTTTTAATGCACTTGTCACACATCTAACTGGCTTTTAATACAAGTACAGATAAAAATGTTTTTGCAGATTTATTTAAGTACAGTAATTGCAATACACCAAAACAACAAATTATCAGATAATTCAGTTGTTGTGGACAATTAAACTCAAGTTGAAATATTTTGCTCACATTTATATTAGCAGAAAAAAGTGCTGTTTTCTTATTTGTTCAGACCTACCTTAATAGGCCATGAAACTCTGAAACATCTCTCAAAATTGCTGTTGGAAATTCCTATATAAATAAATTTAATGACTATATTAAAATGCACTAACAGTTCAAACTATTAACATCCAAGGATATATGTAAAAGTCTCTCACCTCCATAACTATAATTTTTTTGCGTACACATGCTGTTCCAAAAATCTGATTCGAGGAGTATCTTGAGGCACGGAATACGAAACTTCGAAAAGTGTTGATCTGGGATTCATTGTATAAAGCCTGATCTAATAAGAAAAATAATTGTGTAAAAATTTTACTTACGTTTTCTCAAGATTCATATAAATAGATAAATTTTGTAGTCTTTAATTGGTAATTCATTATGTCCCTATTATTTGTTAAAGTTATTACCCTATTTGCAGAAAAATTGCAGGCATTTAATTAGAAATTTGGATGCCCTACCATGTAACACTGCAAGTCCAGGTTTATTTGTCCATTCGTGGATTTCAAAATTCATTTCCTGTGCTAAATAACGTAGTGTTGCTGTCTTTCCTGCTCCAGTTGGACCAGTAAGTAAAAGCATACGACTGCATTTGTTGGCAGACAAGCACTCTTCCAACCATGATTCCACTTCAGCAATCTTCTTCTTGTGAACTACTAACTCATCCTAAATTTGATAACAAAAAGGTAGTAATAATACATTTATCTGTATTTATCAAAGATAAACGGTTACCAAGAAGTAGATGTTTTCAAAACATATTTTCAAGCAACTGAAAAGAAACGTACACGCAGACGGTCATTTCTAACACACTACGTTATGACGCTCAGCAAATGCTGCTAAAAATCACTCAAAACATCTGACACGACTATACCCTTGTGCGTTATTAGTCCCGTATCGACCATTATTTTCTAGATCTTACTTCATAGTGGGAATAACCTTCACTGCGTTTAACAAATAGGCAGTATTAAAATCACCTTGGTCTTTGGCTGATGAATTTCTACCCATAACACGTTTGTAGTCGACTTGGTTTTCTTCGAGTTCGCTGACTCATTGGATTCTGCAGTTGAAGTCGCTGTTGTTGACCTGTGACGTTTACTAGCATCTGCATTTACAGCTTGGAAGTTATCAAATGAGGAGACAACCCAAGGATTCTGTCATGTACAAGTGTCGGATGAAAGACGGTAAGATAGTCTTTTCTTGACGTTTATCAAATGCGACATTAGAAACATAATTCCATACCTTCTTGCGGGGTAAATTAGTCATATTCTAATCAATAAATGTCAGTATTGTCATTTGTTTTATTAGCGCAAACCTCTCAAATGCTGCAAATTTTAAAATGACCATATGTAACAGAACGTTTAAATTTCATCACTATTATTTTTTAAACTGTCGAGTTGTCTGCTTAAATTACCGCCTCTTAAAGCGCTTTTGCCAAACACTCTTTATAGGTTGCGGAGCAATCTGTGCTTGAAAAATATGGGCTGTTGTTAAATTCAGCGGCTAGCTAGCTGCTAGACGGCTAAGTGGATTTTATGTTGTAGAAATTCAGCGTATGTCGATCGCATCCAAAACATGGCTAAGTTCCGCCATTTTGGCTAGATAAATATATGGCAGACGAGTCGTCTGCTTTAAAAAAGTTTACTATAGGCGTAGGCTGAGGCCTACAAGAAGCACTGCTATTTTGAAACGCAGCTTCTAAACGAATCTTCCAAATTTTTCAGCGTGATCTTTTCGGTTTGTTTTTTGCCAATTTGAAGGTATTAGAATTTAACAGCTTCAAATAATGTATTCACATTATTTAATTATTCACATGTCATTTGCAGGATCATGAAACTCGTAATTAAAACAAATGGTACTGAGGCTGAGCCAAATTTAAAGCATGCCTGCCATAATCACATTAAAATTGATTGTACAGTTTTGCTTAAAATACTTATTATAATTGGTCAAATCATTTTACCAAGCACTGATATCATCTGTAACAATCAGACGACAAGCACTGTCGTCTGATATCGTGTTGTTAAATTCAGCGCTATCAGTTGTCTAGCTCTGCTCAGCCTATTTCTAGCCCTAGCGGAGGGCTAGCGCAAATGCGCTGAATTTAACAACAGCCCTATAACTGGAATTCTCATAGTTTATTCGATCGGAATAGAAGTAGAAGTTGCAGTGATATGGCGCGAGAATTTCGAATGTTTCCCAAGTTATTGATATCTCGGTTAAGAAACAGACTTGTTTAATGAAAGACATAAAGCGCAATTATTACGAATTTGGAAACGACAACACTACAGTTTTTATTTTAGAAAGATGAAGCATTGCCGGTACTTTTTAAATTATTTTGTTGACATGCAGCAACCTGCATGACCTGTCGAGTCACGTTCCAACCATGAAGCCAAATGTCAACAGAACTCGTACTAAAGAGTGAATGTAAGTTTTCATTAAATCTAGTTGTCAGATGCACACCTACGGTTTTGTACATGTACTCTATATGATGATTTGGGCACGTAGGCCTATGACGTTACGTAATGTGGACATGTCATGTCCTTCTGAAGTTTCGAATTGACGTCATGAGTATGTCGTAGCACTACATGAATTTTTAAGTTTTCGCGAGGAAGAATTCGTAAACACTCACTTTTATTGCGGGGTTTGTATAAATACATTCACTGTTAAAAGCTGGTATAGAAATGTACTAATCCCTGTTCCAATGAAGTTGATTAGAATGCACTCAGATCTGGGAATGTGGGTAGGCCTACTGCTCTGCTGAAGCATATTGAATGCGTTACTATACGCATTTTTGTATTATAGCCTAGTTTCCCTTACTTTAAATTGTTATGAATTCATTATTTAGTACCTTTCAAACTGTCTTCGCCCCAATATACAGGGAACTAATCTCATTTCTGCAAAACAATGTGTGGTATCAAAATTAATTATGGTTTCAGCAGCTACATTCTTGTAGAAAAAAAAGAAAGAATCCATTCATAAATACATAGCATAGTAATAATATACTGCATTTACTATTGCTTTTTTCTCCACTAATCAATAGTTGTATACAATGTATATGTACAGATATTACAGTTAGAGTATTTACATTTTTTTCGCATTTGAGTATTGTATTTGTATATGGCAGTGACTTGATTGTAAGGGAACCTTTATATCATTAACAAGAGAAATGAGGTATATAAGTGTTGACCAATGACCGTTGCACCTGCGGACACTGGATTATTTGGGTCATTTCAACTGGAGTTTTCCACAAACCAGTTTCTCTTCATAACTTTGGTTTTCCATCTAAATGTGTTGCACGTCAGTTGCTTTTCACTCGAAGCAATGCCCACATTCATTCTCATCTGTTATGCATGTTTGATACACAACTGTGATGATGATGAGTATTAATACAATTGGAGATAATGTAATAATTTATATTAAGTATTCAGTACCATATGTACAATTCGTTGTTGATAAAAGTTTTAAATGGCTGTAGACGAGTTACTTGACCCCTCAAGTAACCGTTTTTCAATGGAAGACGTTCAGAAATAGGTGTGGAGTATATTTTCTTCTGCTTCTGAAGGATTTGTGTCATCATGGGTTGTAGCCATTAATTTTCGAATCATGCCACCATCCACCTCACTTGAGTGTCCACGCCATAGAGCCATAATAAAAACGTCACAAACGTGGTCAAAACAGTTATTGGTGGCACTCCTACATGTGCACAGCTGTTGGGAAGACCATACCAAACGCGCAATGATTTCTGGATGGCAAGCGCATCTTCACCGAGCTTTTCTTTTGGAAGGCTGGTGGTTTTTGGTGCTCTGAAAAAAAATCATATTGATTAAAAGTGGCATTGATTCCGCAGGTACATGCAATACAGTAATATTAGTAATAAATTTGCAAGATTTTTATGATGAATGTCTTCACATATACAGTGTATATGCTGTAATGAGCTGTAATGAATTGGACCCCTTACCTCGTTGAATGAGTGTCCAATCGAACCCATAAATCATTAAAGTTGCGATGCTTGGGAGGATTGGAAGAACTAGCACGCAAGGACATGAGTTTTTTTCTTGATTTGTGCTTAATTCGCCTTCGGCCATGCAACTGATCGCTGGAAGAGGCATTTTGGTCGTCTTCTTCATCAGCTCCACTCTCGCTATCAGATATCTCTTGATCCAGAGTGTTGGCAGACGAGAAGTCTCGCAGCAGACTGAACTCTGGAATTGTTGGTGGCCGTGACCGAGGACGTTTTCGATGCCTAGGAAGTTTAGAAATTAAAATTAACTAGACGCCGAAAAAGGGGTGAAAAAAAAATGATCAAGAGCTGCCATTTCACCTACTAGGCTTATGGTAGTTATAACCATGATATCATGCATTTTCTCAAGTACACTGTATACCTCTCTAATGAATTACACCTTAATGCATGTGTATAGAATAATTAGCTAAGACCACCTGAAACACTTCGTCAGTATGTCAAATATCAGCTAGGTTACATCCCATCCATCCTCCCTGTAGCCCCCTGTAATGGCCAACATAAGGTGTTCTCCAGGAAAGGGGCTTCCTCAAGAACTGGGGCCAGGGATTGACTAACCCTATCTTGATTATTTATACAGCTAATACACAGTAATTTATGCATTTTTTTTACATTATAAGCCTATGCTATTATCCTAGTATACGATCTACATATTTTTCTTTTTCTAAAAGAAAATATACATAAAAACATAGTGCCAAAAGGTGCAAAGCCTTAGAGCAATTCCGTTTTCGTATAGGACATGCTGCTTTGAATTTTTCAGCCAGTTTCAATTGTGTTTTTATTAACATGTTGGCCGAATTCTGAACAATTTCCAATCGTCCTCCGATTTAGTAACAGTTTAGTTTAATTGAATTAGTTTAATTCAATTAAGTGTTTATCGACCTTTTTCATACAAGAAGCTATTCCTAAGTTATATTTTGCAAGCATTATAAAAAGTGGTTCAATTTTTATATCTTGCTTCTCATGACATGTGCCGCATCCATGACAACTATCGCAAAAAGCAAATCTATCATTTCCCGCAAAAAAGCTAGCAGACTAACTACTGTAAAAAATGAGGAAGAAATGGGTAGAATCACGAAAGGGAAGCTAGGGATCATAGACCTACTATTTGTGCAGGGTCACGTATAAATAAGATTGCAATACGAATGCTTGTATATAGGAAAAAGTATGCGTAATATCAAACTTGGGGTTTTGCTTATATGCGTACATTTATTTACACAAAATGTAGGAAAGTACCTCCATTTCAGCGACTAGAGCACTATCCATTTGAACCGTTTTATTTGCTATTAAGTTCGTCTTATTTATATTTCGGAATACAATACATAACTTCCAGCCTTAATTTCACCCTGAGATGTATTGATCGCGCTCTGTGGAAGGATGAAAGGAGGGGGGAGGGGGAGGACAAAAGAAACGAAGGCCTTAGGAAGAAATGCGCTTCTTTTGATCCGAAAATTGTATTTACGAGGATGCAACCACGTTCGGGTATTATTTGTACTACACTGGATCGACAGTTGATTGATTGAGGAGGAGTACTCGTGTTTATACGGAATGCAATATAGTAGAACAGCCAAATTGCAAGGCGTGCTAGCAACACCGTGCAGAGGAACTCGTGTGATGAAAGTGTAAAGGAAAGGAATTGCTTTTTGCTGAGTCAAATCTAATTTCGTTGCCATGTCTGAAGCGTGCGCAAAGTTCATTGGGGTAGCTTTTTGAAGTGATGAGACTTGGCAATGCATGGATCGTTCGAAACACTTGACTCTTATCACCAGGCAAAGCACAGAAATACGAGGCGCTATAGATTTAACATTAGTGTGCTCAGTCATGTGGACATGTCCGGAAAAACCGCATAAATTACGTTTTCCTCGTTTTGCAATTGAACTACTCTATTAGCTACTTAAGGATTTGATAGCAAATTTATCGTAAAAACGTCAGTGCATGCGCATCAATGTGTCAAAGCTGTCAGACTTACGGTTTAATTTTCTGGTAAATGGAGATGTGCTCCACTTCATAACCCATGTTCTGGACAACATCTAGCACGGTGTGATTCCCCAGAAAATGACCTAGAGGTTGGGAAGAAATTTGAAAATTAGGTTCATTTATTCTGTTACATGTACCTTATTATCCCACAAAATCCTACAGACTTCGCCCATACACAGGCATGCATTCTGCAAATCATATCATTAAACATAGTTATAATTTTCGGCCATGACTAAATAACAACCTAGATTTAAATACATATAGGCAATTATCATAATGTAATTATGAAGCTCGCAAAACTCCTGCATAAACGCAACTAACATTAACGTTTTATGCTGTACTTAATATTACGGATGAAACAAAATTACCATGTTATATTCGCTTGGTTCATAAATGGGAGTCAGGTGCACCATTATTTTTATAAGTGCACTCCCTAAGCAGACATCACAATCCGCATGGTACGCGTTTCATTTGCATTACAAATTTATTTATGTTATCTGTAACATTATTCTATGCTCGCCAAAACTCAACATAATTACTAAACACACTCGTGAAACGCCCCTTTCTCATCCATACGCATGGAGGGGATGTGGTAATAAATAGCAACTTCGTCCCAGGACACCCCATAATGACAGCTGTCAGATTCATGGAAAATAAACAATTTCGCTCCAAGAACAGCTCATATTAACTAACAATTTGAACATCTACATCAATGCCTATTTCATCTAGCCAAAATGATTACTTATTTGAATATGAATTATCAGCGTGTAAAATATAATTAATCTGTTCTCTATGATTAGCAAATCTTTTCAATTAAAAGAATGATTTAACTCAAATTTTAATTTTGAAAAGTATCCTTCAGGGTTTCAGCAATGTGTGCAGTGGTCACAAGAAAGAAAACTAGTAAAATAACTTTGGAATGTTGATACGTTTTAGATCTTTGGTAGAATGGTTGGTGATATAAACGAATATCATTCGTAATTGTTTGTGATGTTGTACGAATTCGTTTTTAAGTGTCCGTTTAGGTTGAAACCTTGAAGGCATCTGCTTCAGCACCCCATTTGCCATCAGATTATATTCACCCATTGATGGTGAAATCTCGTTCGCATATTTATGTTATTCGTAAGGTGCCGTTTTCATGATTTGGCATGTTTCCATCTTTTCTTGGAACTTGTGAGATTTCTTTCACCACAATGGCACGACATAAATTCAGATGTTACGTGATGAAAAATCCACCAACATCCCGCCTGGCGCCACACTTGCCCTGGACAAGCGCTGCCAACTACGATTGTATGGCATTTTCCTTAGCAGTGAATTTGAATTACAAGCCAAGTAGGCCATGCCAAAGACCATTAAACGGAAGAAATTACAAAATTTCGTCCTGAGGCTCAGGTTTTTGTCTAGCAATCGGCGTGGAGTCCACTCGGAATTAAGTTTGGCATTTCATTCCTGAAATTATTTAAGGAGTTTGGCGCGCCTGTCAACTTGATGCATTGCGACATCAATGGGCCACATAAAAGCCGTGGACATTGCTTTTATCCCAGGCGCAGCTGTTTCTCTTTGTGGCACAGCGTTTATGGAGGGGAAAGGTCTCTCTTTCGTGGAATAACTTCCAGTTTTTGTACCCCTCCTCGATGGATGCATCCATCCTTCCTGCTGTGTTAAATTATGGGATGTCATGGATAATAGGGAATGGCACATGCCGCGAGACTGAGAGCTGCAGTGAAAAACGAAGCACGGTTTGGTCGGGGTCCCAAGCGAGCAATTACTGCAGCGTGGAAATACTAGAATGTGGTTAGGGGAGGCCCCTGCAGGAGTGAGGGGTATGACATCATCACCTACCAGCGCCAAATGCGAAGAAGAAGCTTTTGTCCGGATGTGCCAATAACAATTCCATAACTCGTTCGCCCATCCGATTGTTCCGCCTGCAAATCAATTCCTCCCTGAAGTATTCGTCGATGTTGTGAGCGGTGGTGACATCCACTGGTGGGACAGTCGCGTTCACCAAGGCAGGAACCTAAATAGTAAAATTGTTTTTATAGAAAACCGTGTGATATACATGTACGTTATACAATTTCAAAGGCAATTCCAGCTTTTATCAGTGCAAAAGTAAAAGGATGGATCATGGACCAATGCTGGGTGCTTTCGGAATTTTTCCAAATAGGGTTAATACTAGTAGAAAAATAACAGGATTCGTGCTAAATTTATAAAATCATTCCCCTGACTTTTTGAGAATAAGTTCTGAAGCAAAAATATTAAATGGGACATTTATTATATTTAATAACAAACAATCAGTTTTTTCAGCTCTAGTAATTTCAAAGCAAATGAATTTTTATCAGCGAAACAGACGAAAATACATGGATTAATATTTATAAACAATGCCCTGGCACTTTCAGCACCTTCCATTGGAAGCGCTACTCAAAGTTCATGTCATAGTCATAAGGGACTACTCTGATTTTCTGGCAAAAATGGAACTTTCCCTGACCATTTCGCTCTTCCCTGACTTATCAGGTGTGCACGAACCCTGATTAATGCCAAAATCATGAGGAAACTGGACATTTGAAATGAAGGCCTATAATGAATAACGGCTGTTGTTGTTCCTCATTGGAAACAGTTGAGAGCCACATCTCACTGTTTTCCTTCGTTAAAGAAACAGGAAGTGGTTCAATACGAAAGTCGGTATATCACCATTTGTTTAGAAACGGTATGATGGCACTTGACACAAAACAAATGTAGATTACATCTAAAACAAATCAAATTTAGCTTCGGAACATTTCAAGGAGAGGCTGAAATTTGTTTGGAGCAGTAAAAAAAACGCTAAAAAATCTCTGGCACTTTCAGATTTCAGCATTTGCCATTTCTATGTCACTCAACGTAGCCTCTCCACTTAAGAAGTCTGGACTTGAAACTGATCGGGAATGGATTGTGAAAATATAAAACGTTTACAGCATTCGTTTTCATCATTATACGTTCACATAAAACAGTTAACTTGACTTAATAATTTGCGCAGTATTTGACATTCCTAATTGAGTACTGGTTAGTAAGTCTTTTACCAACAATTACCTGTGTAGTGTCCTGGTTGAAAATCACTGTATTTAAGTCTCCACAATTGTAGTGGTGGATAAGGTCGTCTGTGGTGTAGTGCACTTTAGCTCCGCCCGCGCGAATACTCTCGTGTTGGTGAAGGGTTTGATTCAGGGCAAACAATACCTAGGAGTAGAAAATAAAATAAAAACAATTGATAGGAGCCTATTTTGGATTTGGGACAAAACGATGCGTTTTTCACACATCAAAAGCATTCGAAATCTGAAAGTGTAAAAAAGCAAACCCATAAACATTGACTACCAGCACTTATTATATAAGTCTTAACAAAAATGCATTTGCCTCGGACATCTATAAATCATGCCATCTGTGTTTATCAGGTAATCCTAATTGGTCCTATCTTTATTCTGTATGATCAGCTGAGCCCATTAAGGCGATTTCTATCAGCATACGAATCAGGTACTGACCAGCCCAACTGGATAATTTTAAGGAGCTATTCACGAAGCTATCAGCCCTTGACGCTAGTTCTGGAATAATTTTAATTTTAGGCAATTCTACCTCATAACTTATGTGGAACCAATTATTGAAACTCCGGACTCTCCCGTAAAGGCCAACTTAAGGTGTTTTGTCAAGGGCTGAGTTTTAACCCTCTCATATTTAACATGGCATTTTTATGTTAACCCATCAGCCCTTTTGTATAACTCATAAATTCATCTAACTGTATTTTATCTTTACAGTTTTACCTATCATTCTCTATTACCATATTTTTTTTTCTCAAACTAATCGAAAATACCGGCCAGAAGGGGTATATCCCCTTAGTGCTTTGATTCTTCTTCTTCAGTTAATGTTTGTAAATTGTTACACTACGCATTACTGATAACGACTAATCGCCTTTCAAGCAGTTATTTGCACGATTGTTATTAGTTTTTATATTTCACAATGTAACACTATTCGAGCTTTTTCTTGTCACACGTGTTGGGGAGCTCGTTTCTAGTTCAGGGTTACCACTGACTTGGAAAACGTAGAATTATCAGGGAAGTAAGAAAACTTTTGAAAAAGTAAAGCAGATATTTTTTTAGATCTGGATAATTCAGGGAAGTTGAAAATTTAATTTCGGTGGGAACCCTGGACTGGGTACATGTATAGCCTACAGGGTGTCCATAACTTAGTATGCAAGTAATGGGGTGCTTAATTGATGGACACCCTATAATATCATAGTACAGTGAAACCTCGATAACTCGACTTCCTATAAATAGAATAATACGCTAACTCGAACTTTTAATCAAGTCCCGAA
>JAQIXS010006424.1:0-10759 GCA_034700785.1 Rossiulus vilnensis | reverse complement strand
TATGGTGGCGCTACTGTCCGCTCCGAAAGTGGTCATTTAATGACCAGAAACCGACGTCGTATTCGACGTGTTTTAAAATCCGTCGCTAAAAGACGTCAAACAGACGTCATTTTAGACGTGTTTTGATAAATTTAAAATTCTGAAAAACTAAATATTCATAATTTTCAAAGAGTTTTTAAATGTTTAATATGAACAAACAATTTCGCCAATCTCTGTGCCTTTTGGAAGACGTCAGATCAGACGTCTTATTTTGGTGGAAACCTGACTAAAAACAGACGTTGTTTTCTGGGGTGCAGACGTCTTCCGACGGCTCGGTGTGCTACGTGGGTAATCATGACACTTGGGGCATGCATCTTCCTGCCATGTGATGGGCCCTGAACTGTGCCATCAGTCAAATCTATGAGGTCTCTCCTTTTCTTATGCCTTTGTTTGCACTCCATGTTCCCCTTAGGATAACATCCTCGAATTTCATGCAACTTTCCTTGGTCCCCAGCTCTTCACTAATTCTTTTCAACAATGTCTGTCGCAAGTGGCCGCTCACATTGCCAGTGCTCACATGATCGAGAGTCAGCAGGATAATCACAGATTACTTAATGTTGAGCCTCAGCATATCTATCATGTGGGTGACTTTGTCCTACTATGGTCACATCTGCGCATCAGTACAATTAAAGGTTTCATGGCTAAGCTCTCACCTAAACGTGAAGGTAATTTTCTTATTCATAAAATAGTTTCTTTTACTATCTTTGAGTTCTAGGATCCTCACAGGGCGCTATCTTTATACATTATTCATGCCTTGGATATTTCTCGGAAATTATTGTTGCGTAAACATCATACAACTGATGTCATAATTACAGTCCCTAATACAGCTGATGATATTATCATCAATCGTGTTGGGGACTGGAATTATGGCATCAGTCGCAGAATGTGCTGGAATAAATTCCCAGCTCGAAATACGACTAATGATGTTTCAATGCCAGTCCAACAATGACTACCTACTGCATTTGATGTCTCAACTTTAGTCCCTAATGTGACTAATGCTCGGTGACGAAAATATATTGCTGCCAGTATCCAAGTGCCAACTTCCATTACCTCTAAACCTACCAATGTCACAATTCCGGTCGTTAATAAGGCATTCTCCTTACAGAAAACACGCTCTGGTCGCACCATCATTAAACCTATTCGTTATCAATGCATTTAGATCGTTGATCTCAGCTCAGCCTAACGGCATGTTATCGGCCATTTTGGTTTGCTTATTGTAAACACATTCTTTGATATGGCTGAAGAGTATGTTCTTGAACAAGGAGTAACCGATAACAGTGTGCACTCGTACGTCCTTCATTACATAACATTTGGTCACTTTTTAGCTCACAAGATTTTAATTCTAAATTTCCTTATGATGCTAATGCTTATCGCACCCTCTTTTATAAGTCACTCGTGCGGCCCAACATTTAACTTTTTCGGGTTGGCCAGTCTCAAGCCCATTTATATGCAGACATGCTCCCCCCTGATTTTTATAATAATGAGCTCTCCTAATCCGATCACGAGCTTATTGTTGAGTACATATGTCGTGCAAATTGGATCAAGTTTTATGGCCCCATGTAAATGATGAGGACATGAATGTTGACAACTCTTAGTCACCCAGTTACTATTTACTCCTGTTCATTAGACTGTGCCTCTGTTTATTTACATAAACGTCATTGGACCATGGCTGTCCACTCTGATCAATGAATATTTTTAGCAGTCAAGTTCAAACAAAAACCCTTCTTTGCACGGGCGTTCCCCACCCGGGGGATTTTTGACTATATAAGAAAGCAATGTTCCTCATACTATCTGCACTTTCACTTGCCGAACTTCTGTTCCACAAGTGTTTTGCAATGGCTCTATCCAGAGATCCTAGTGCTGACCCTGTTCCTGGCAATTCGTCCTCGCCGTCACTGTCTTCCAGTGATCGTAGCACCGCTCAAGTTCGGATTCCAGTCCTTCTTGAGAATGTTCGCAGTCAGTTTGCGTTGGATGCTGCGAGTCCGACAGGACGATCTTGGGATGATGATTTTGCGGAGGTTTGTCGCACAGCGTAACTTTGCTGCCTCGTCTAGTGACCGTAGTCATCCGTTTCGTCAGGCGAATATTTCACATTCTTCGCCTCAACCATCAACCAGCGCTTCTATTCCTGTGGTCACACTATCCACTTTTGATAGTCTGGTGTTTGGTCCTCTAGCCGTTGCTGCTTCCAGCATTCAGCAAGTGCTTGGCATTATCCATTGATCTGGCTTGATGTCCTCGGCTGCTGCTAGCAACTTGTCTACAGTCAGTTACCTTATCCAGGTATGAATTAGTCCAGATGTGACTTTGCTACAACAACATGGCAAATGATGTTCATGCAATGGTGCGAGTCCTTCAGTAAGTCCAGGACTGTCTTTTTGGTGTCTCGGCACACATTCGCAGCTATATCTCTGATGCGTTGTGTGGGAGTGGTACAGTTGTTTCTGCAGACCAGCCGATTTCTGATGATGAAAGTACGTCGTTGATGTCCGCTTCAACAGTTCTAGTGCCTCCTGTCCAGCCTTGCTATGTGATCGTCAAGAAAATTCCTCTCACTGCGGCCATTCCTGACAATGGTTCTCCTTCCTATTCCTAGTCCTTCCCATGCCTTTGTGGAAGTGATTAATTTCTGCTCGTAAAATGATTCAGGGTAATTAACATATTCTTTCAAGCAAAAATACTCATGTACCATTATAACAAAGATTCACCAAGAAGATAATTCATTATTACAAAGTATTAGTATATTTCTGTATAATATATTATCGTGTTATGCTTCTGAAGTGTTTTTTTGTACATAACATTAAAGCCCTACAAGACTAAAAAAATCCTCATTGGCTCATTTTATGAAACTATCTTCAGAACATTCTCTGAATTTGACCAATCTTGAACTTTGAAACTCCACATAACTCATGAGCTTTTATAATTTTCCAGACCTAACTGCTTCCAGTTAGTCGAGAAAGCTCTTCCATGTTTGAGTATGGTTTATTACTTGTGTGCCAGTACGCAGGATTCAGCTCAGGTAGCAATATTGATCATTTTCATTGCCAAGTGGTTATTAAATGAAATATTTGTTATAAGATAACTTAATCATATTATAATTTTTTTTTGGAATTTAAGGAGTGGATACAAGCTCTTCGCCCGTTTTGTGCTCACCAAACTTTAAAAACTCAAAATATCAAAGATCTGAAAGAGTTACGGAGCTTACAAATAACGATACTTGATGCGCACCGGATTCCACCTAAATTCGTACCTCACCCATACTGCATTTTGGCACTTGGGGATGTTAAAGTATGTCGAACAAGAGTGAGAGATGCACCTGATCCTGTGTGGAATGAAGAATTTCTTCTTGAGTAAGTTTACTACTTAGTTCAATTTGCCCATTGCTTGTTTGAGAAATGCACGATTTTCCTGTTCTTCTGTTATTCTATCATGTTTTGCTAATTCCGTATTGCTTTCTTAAATACACATGCCAATTTTATGAGTGAAAAGCAGTAATGCAAATAAATTAATGATGCATTCTGTAACAAGCTTAGAAGATGTTTGCATCCACGTTGCTATATTAAGACATTTTACTTGTAGCTCAAACCATTCCTGCCGCCTAAATACTTTCATAAATTGCACCTTTTTTAAGTTATAATTTTTTTGTATTGGTGGGGAGCGCCATAGGCGAAAAATTTGAAAAATGTGGGGATTGTAGCGTGCAATTTTGTAAAAAATTTTGCTTACAAATGCTATCATTTAAAATAATAGAACGCCGAAGGCGAAAATTTTGAAGGACATTTTTAAAAAAGTTCATTAAAAATCTGCGGTGTTAGCCTATAATTCGTTAATGCTCGAAGTATTTTTTGTTATAAGTTTAACATTCATTTCTTTTTCAGCGCTAACAAATTTTCATAATTTTTGTATCTGTACTGTAAAGCTATTAGCCATGACCATACATGTAGGTCTACTCCTGTAAGGTTTTCAAAGTTCGACTGTTATAGTCTGAGAGGTTAAAAGGAGGTGATGTTTACAAAATTTCCATGACCTAAGGGCCCTTGTAAGTTCTAACCGTTTTCCTTTGATGTATGAGGTGATGCACTGATATGTCTCTATATAATAAGAAACACCAGAACAAGTGAAATGGATACCGGAATCTATATCTCCATGTTCATATGTGAAACCCATTTGTCTACCAGATGTTATCCAGTTAAAAGAGGCATTTGGCCATTTAGATATCCCCTAACTGATATACCAGCTATTGAACCCTTTGGTAACATTTTCTTGACGTTTGATGTTTCCCAATAATCCATTTCGGTGGATAAAAGTTATACTATTTTTAGGCAGCAAAAAATCATATTATCTGTAGTATGAATTTGATAATTGTGAGGAGCCCCAGAAATTTAAAGTTGGGCACAGGCCCACCTGCGTCCAATAATGTGCACGCCTACCTACGACCTTATAGGAAGTATGTTATGCAAGTTAGTTAAACGTGGTCATAACACAGTAAGCACACTGACGAAAAATTAGCGTGATAACAACATCATTTTTTTTCAAAGACGTCTTCTCGTCTCGAAATGACGTATGATTTATATACAAACAATTACTTGTTCTGAAATGCGTCATATTATAACGCCAAAATTTACTCATTATTTGAAGATAATGAACTTTCCACGTGAGTTTCGGGGCATTTATGTGGGAAAAAATGACGTCATTTCATCGATTTGCGCGTCAAACGTACTTTACTTCAAAGGACAGGCATGGGACATTTCCACTCGCCCTCATTAAATTATCAAGTTTTCTTTTAACTCCAAAATTTAAAAATAGCCAGGACATAGGTAAAAACTAGTCATCTTGTGTTTGGTTGAATCTAATCCATTGCATAGTGTATTATAAATATAAGCAGATTTTGGATGGAAACCTGTTATAAAACCCATGATATATGATCAGTGGCGCACCATGAGCAGTCCATGATTTCATACTTGGTAAATGAAAATTTATTGCATATGTCATTATTTAACTATTGTTTGTAATCCAGTTTTTAAATATTTTTCGTCTATGGCTTTTGTTTGTATAATGGTAAATATGTATAATGCTTTAAAACTAAAATACCGGATTTGAAACTTAAATTTGCAACAAATTTCGCCTGCGGCGTTCGTTTTAATTAGGATATTTTTCAGAATTTTCGCCTACGGTGTTCTTGTTTTCAAAATCTTTTGCCTATAATCTATGATTTTAATCTCGGTTTTAAAAAATGTTGGCGTAATGCGTTCTATTTCTTGGCAGTACTTTTCAGTAATAGGATATTTCTAGGAGAAATATAGGCAAAAATTCATAACATTGGATGGATTTTAAAAAAATTGTCGCCTACGGCGTTCCATTAATTAATAACTGTAGTAGGAGTGGGCAGAGGCGAAAGTAATATTTACACTCCCCAAGCACCAGACGTTAAACACGGCACTGTCCTGGTTGTACAAGGTTGTAGATTCTCTTATTCTCAAAAAAACTAAACGAACAAGCCGAGAAAATCTACTGTTGGCCTATGTGGTAAAATTGAATCGCCTGTGTGACGGCCTTTTTTGACTGATACAATCATACTCCATGAAACAGGAGACAAAGGTCAAGCAGTTCAAGTAGGATGCACAACGCATATCGATGTAGCCAGATTTAAGCCTCTGGTGCCTTAGGTTCAACTGAATCGAACTTTTGCAGCAGTCTGCACAACTTCAGAATGAGAAGCGCTTGATAACTTTTGGTAACTTAACACTTACTTGGGCCCTAAGCACAGCCAAGAAATGGTCCCCCTCCCCTGCATCAAAACAGAATTATTATTTTCTCCCCCTCATCCCCCGGACGAGCTATGTAGGTGATTTACCATCTCCCTCGCCAAGTTCATAAAATTAGTTCATTAACTTGTTAAGATACTAATAGAAATGTCGAAGGAAACTTTTCTTTGAAAAACAGTTACCAATAATGAATTTCTGCTAACAATAATTTTTAGAAATACCATTATACCGCAATTAATAGTATTATTTTAAATTAACACCATTAGCAATTTTTTTGAAGAAATAGATCTCCAAACGATATATTTTACCTTACTTTTCAAGACGATTTTTATGTTATTAAGGGTATGTCTGGGTAAATGCTTATAGGTAGATATGTAACGGGATTTTCCCACTTTCGCCCCCGTTACCCGGCGAACCACGTGTGCTTTGTATATATCCGGTTAGATCTCACCATAAGAGATTAAATTAGACTGGACATTAATAAAAACACCATTTCCAATTCTGAATTAAGTCAAATTGAAGCCATGTTTATGCAATCTCTCGACATCTAAGATTAACAATATTGCGAAGCAAATCAGTGACAAAGGTATAAAGCAATTTGTCACTCAACGGCACAGTATATCAAATAGTTACAATCTCTCAAAGTTCAACAATCTAAACGCATTACATGAATTCAGTTTCAAATATTATGTCATCAATTCCATATCAAAATCTCAATTGCAATTAGTAAAAACAATGTAACAATCTAAATTCAAATCTGCTAACACCTCTGCAATCACCAGTATTATTGCCAGGATTATCATTCAAATATGGTCCAATTAATTTGGCAAACATGAACATCCATGCAAAATAAATAAAATAGCTTTCAGACCTTAAACTCCAATACTCAAAATGATCTCAGATTATCCTGACCCCAGTGAAATCACATAAATCCACCAATCTCGATCATCCAAACCATCCAAACTAGAATGGCAGCCAATGGTGGGTTGGACAACAGAGTCTCCGACCTCCACCTGCCTCGCTCCTGGTGATTGCAGAAAGTGCGCACAGACTACATCAATCCTCACACTTAAATACCCAAAAAAACACTTGCGTTCCCTGTCAAAATTACACAACACTCATTCAATTATCAGGAATGCACTAAATTCCAAGCTACAGTTCAGTCGCGCATAACTCAACAATTATCGTAATCCGAAGTTATGCAATAATATGCAAATCAACGCCGCACACAATCAATCATGTCCAGGGGGTCACAGATCTTCAGTCGTAAATAATATCTTCTTAATTTTGTTTACTAAAGTTGTTGAGAAGTACATTCAATCAGGGCAGCGCCGTAGGCTATTTTTTTTTCAAAAAAAATTATCACAAATTTAGAAGAAATGTTAGAAGAAATTCCTGGCATATAACCTGTAAATCCCTTCCTGGAGTTCTATTATTTTTTGTGTGCTCAGGGTTCCCTTTCTCTTCGGGCCCTAAGCTCGTACCTATAATGCTTATTGGTTAATCCGGCCCTGAAGACTGCAGAGAGTGGTGATGAGGTATAAATTTAGATTAAACCAAAGTTAAGCTCTTTAATTGGTTGGGTGTCTTCCAGGGTGCATCGATTGTGGGCAAGAAGGCAGTGCTTGATGAGTTAATACATCATGGCGAGAAGTGATCTGCCAGTAAATCACAGATCCTTATTATCACCTATCTTCAAAATAGGCATTGTTTTTGAGCTTCACAAGGCTGTGGGCAGTTTCCTTCCATGTACATGTTCTTAATACTAATTGGAATTAAATTGTATCAGCATAGGAATGTGGAATTCCTTAACAGATTAAGTACCATTCAGACTCACAAAAGCCACTATCCGTTCTGTGCTGTGATAACACTACTTCCTTGACATGTTTTCTTTTGTGAAATTGGAATTGCCTTAAGGCGTGCGCAGGGTCCAGGATCATCGTGGTACAAGGCCACAGCCACTTGAAGGCCCCAATTTTTTACGGGCTGTTGACTGAAACAACCAGAAAACTATGAATATTAAATGTATACTTTAGACATGTTTTATAAAGAACCAATCATTGAGTAACTTCAAAGACATAGGCCGACTAAGGATGTTTTAAAAGTGCTGTCCCGGCCATCTATCTATTAAGAGGAGTTTTTGCTTTGTGAAGGTGGCGGTGAGGAAGGGGGAAAAAGGAGTGCTGTAGACACAATCTTTGAAACAACTAGATTACTTTACTTGAATTTTAACCTACAATTTGATAGAACAAATTTGCTTAGAAATGCAGAGTAATAAAAGGAGCACCAGTAAAAAAAGGAGGACTATCGACTATTTTAAAACTTTTTTCTAAATATCTAAAAATTAATCTATTAAATCTAAATTTAGACAAATCAAAAATATTAATATTTGCTAGAGGTACTAGAAGGTCTAATAAAAATAAATTTTACTGAGATGGATCGGAAATAGAGATAGTGAAAAGCTGGAAATACTTGGGCATAACGTTTCAATGCAATGGCTCATTCCGTAAACACTTGGAAGTATTAAAATCGTCACTTAAGGCCAAATCGCAAATTATTTATAACTTAATTATCCACAAGGAGCTGAATAATATCCCTACTCACCTCAAACTAATAAACACTCTACTTGTACCTTGTATCACTTATGGAGCCTCAGTATGGTCACATAATCTGCCCAATCCTTTTGATAAAATAATTGAACAATTTCTTAGGAAAACCTTTACTCTTGATCATTCAACACCAGGATATATAATAAACAAAGAATTTAATTTCACACCTATATCTTTGATTGTACTAAAAACACTATAAATCTCTGGATACGATCCAGAAAGCCTCTACAACCATCTATACTAAAGGATCTCTTCAGTTACTGGTTGGGGGAAGAAGCCGATCAATATAACCCACTCTGTAACTTCAAAAAATTGATTTCCGAAAACTACATCTTTTTAGATTCTACTGATATTTGCACGCTTACAGATGCTCAAATCTCCAATATTTCAAGATATATGATCGAACAGTTTATTAATAAGAGAAATAATGAAATTACTGACAGAATACTTAATTCATCTAAATTTCCTTCATATAAGAAATCGCTGAAATTTTCTTTATCAGCTTGGGATTATCTCCCTTTACATATTCCTTTCTTCCTAAAGAGATTTATATTCCACCTAAGAACTAGCCCCTATTATATTATCCTCAAATCTTACACTTTCTCCTGATCAATACATGTCATGTCCACTATGTCAGACTGATAGCCCCAATTGGATACACCTATACTCATATTGCCAATCAGAGCCCATTATTAAAATCACCAAAAGAATTAGGAGACAATGCACTCCAACTGACTTAGAGGACTTTAAAGCTATGTTCTCAAGCTTAAATGGACCACTTCTCTGGGTTACATACCGACTAGCCTTAAGCTTTGCAAAGTTGACATATAATTCACAAAACTTGGCTAACCTTCCATAACTGATTGAAAGCTATTTAGGGAGGACATTAAGTGTTGTGAGCTAAATTCCTATATAAATCCTATATGATCCCATGTTATAACATAATCGGCTATATCTCCATCGCAGTTTATTTATTATGTATTATGTATTATGTATTTATTGTGTATTATTATGTACTATTATTTCTTATGTATTATATTAACACACTAACCTAATATTGGTAAAGATACTCCTGTAAAGGCCAACAATAAGGTGCTTCTATGGGGCTGGGTTCCTACCATGTATTTCTAGATCTTTTTACTCAGCAATACCTTTTTTAATTTCTATTATATACATATATCCATTACATTTAAACTAATACTACTTTGTAATGATATTATATATTTATTTACTCGATTATTAATATTTACATTGGCTTGTAGGGCTGTAAATCCCTGGGGTTGTAAATCCAATGGGTTGTTGTTGTTGTTATCTTGAAAGCTTTTATGAATTTGTACTTGAAAAATGTTGCCAGTACAGTGACAAATTCATGCGAAAAGCAGAACATGTTCAAAAATAAGCCTATAAGTCGCAAGGCTTTGAAATTAAATTAAGACTAGTATTCAGAGGTTATTCAAGCTCACATTTAGTTACTCACAAAAATACAAAATACTGTATATTGAATTCAAACATGCAAGAGTGTTCCAGGTTCCCTCACAACAAACAGAACTATATATGCGTCCAGAAGTGTTGTTTGTTTCACAACCACAAACAGTTTGCAGATTAATTTTGAAAATATGGATATAAAATGTCTTGCCTCTCACGCACCCTTCATAGAAGTTCAGTGGTTTCTAGATTTTCAAAGAAACACTGCAAATAATGCTACCAAAAATGTTTTATTGGAATAGATGTCATAAGAATGGAATAAAATGATTATATTCCATTAAGTAAACAACTGCACAGTAAACAACTGCACAGCTCACAAAACTACAAACTGCTTGAACGTTTAATTTCAAATTATAAGTAATTTGCACGTAAATTGCAAATTAAAAATATCTTGAAATCAAAGTTGTTGCAAGATTTAATATAAAAAACTGAATGCATATTTACTTGTAAGAAATGCAAAGGTAAGATCTATACCTGCCACTTTTCTTCAAAATACACGTATTATCCAACTGTGTTCAGGCTATGCATTCAGCCACGCACGTTTTGTAGTACTGGGTCGGTGGCGCCCTCACGTACTAAATGGCGCGTCCGAATATGCTACGAATACCATCGGCCGTCATCTTTATTAGACCACGCAAGTACGCACTTTTTTGCCAATTGACTCGTCCTTTCTATATAGGAGGCTATGGGTAAGCGCATGCAGTTTGAACACCCCTCTTATGGAGTGCATTTTGTATTCGTGAATCGATGGACGCACGTCCACGTCAATTCCGTTTAACTTATACCTCGTTCACACCATAACTCAATCAGAATTGACGCCGACGTGCGTCCGTCGATTCACGAATACAAAATGCACTC
>JAQIXS010006423.1:0-10760 GCA_034700785.1 Rossiulus vilnensis | reverse complement strand
TTGCAGTTCGTAATCGCAATTGGCAACCACTCCACAGTTTCGAACCGCGATTCCACTCAGATGTGAACGGGGTATAATACAATAATAATAAACAACTTATTTTTGAACAAACCAGTTTTGTAAATGGACTAAAAAAGGAAACTTAGCATCCTGATTGATTTACTGTAAGATGCTTGGGCTGCAGTTTTATTATTTCATGTGTGGGAAGTAATACTGAATTTTAACTGAAAAGAATGTACATGTGCTATATTGGAATCTTCGAAATGTGTTTTTTCTATAACGCGAACGAAATGTTGTCGAAATGGCGCAAAAACGTTGATTTCCCAACTACACTTTCGATGCCCTATGTAGTTAAGTTAATTTTTCGACAGCCTATTGATACTTCAGTTAAAAATTATAAAAAAACAACTTCATGATAAAAAATGAAATTAATCAATGAAAAAACATCAAGGCAAAAAAGTATGTATTTAAACAAAGAAAATATATAAGGAATCTTCAAATTGTGCGTTTTTCAATGACATATTTGATCACTTCTAGTGAACGGAATATTGTCAAAATGGCTGAAATAAGTTCGATTTCCGAACTACACTTTCGATACCCCTTACATTTGGAAGTTCTTTTCTCGGATAGTAGACAGTCACCAGCCGATTTATTCTTCAGTAAACGATTGCACGCTTACGAAGAGCGTCTTTCGAACGGCAAATGTTGATGAAAATTGAAATTATGCATCAGGAAAAGACTTAAAGGTCCAAAACGTATGTAAGTTTCGATAATTTTGTTTATAGCGCAAGACAGGTCTAACAAAAACATTTTAGATTAATTTATTGGGATTATAAATTACGATGTGAAAGTGATAGTCTCCATCTGTAAATTTAAGATTCCTGGCCAAGCAGATTTGTATTATTTAGTATGTGGTAATTATAACTGAAATTAAGAAGAGATATGTTTATTTAAATTTAAACAATGAAAATGTTTCAAAAATCTTCAAGATGGCTTTATCAAAATGGGCAAAAAGCTTTCGAATTCCTAACTGCACTTTTGATACCCCTATTGAAAATCGTTCGATTTTCCAACTACACTTTCGATACCCTTTGGTCAATGATTGTAAGATAAACTGTAAAATAATTTAATTTTTAAGCTATCCGACAGCCGCTTATACTTCAGAAAACGATCGTGTACTTCCGTAGAAGATCTTCGATTTTTGAACGTCCGATTTTATGATGAAAACAGGTACATGTTCGTTATTTAAGTTTGATATTTCTATTCATAGTGCCTGTTCATTTTTTGGCGGAATTAATTTATTATAAATTATTGTTATTATATTTATGTGCGCATTGGAGTGCTAGTGGTTTCTTCATTTTTTAGAATTTACATGCAAGTGCATGTGCTAGCAGCTTAAAGTGTTTGATAGGTGATAATTGTTACATGGAAGCGTTTTTGAAGCGTTTGTAGATAATTCGAAATAGGCCTATAAACCGATAATTTCTTTCTTTGTTCTTTCCGGGCGATATTTGGGCCCAATACCGCTTCCAAGTACTTAAATCCCCAGAAGAATGTGACATACTTTAGCTGTACCGGAATTAACGGTCATCCATCAAGGACGTCCACATTTGTCAGTTTTCAATAGAGAACCCAACACGATCATTACAAAATAACATTATATTTGCCTCATTACCAATGAACTCGCAATAGGAAAAACACGTGTCAGGTTGACATACAGATGCCTGACGCACTCTGCAGAAGGCGTTTGTATGCATCCCCACACATTTGTAGAATGTAATGACGGAGAACTAACAATAGCGACCTTACACGAACTTTACTGATGACGTATCCTCGGTCACGCCTCAAATAATGATGAAAATCAGAATTCACATAATTACTGGCAATAATGTCACTACAGTTGGCCTTACGCGATCATTCATTGGTAATGTCCTTAGCAGAAGGTAATGTCATGACTAATGATCGTGTAGGGTCCGCTAATCACGTTTAATGAGTCCAAAGAACCCTTGATATTTAACTGCTTAATGCCAAAGTGATGACCTGATAAGTAGTTATGCAAAAATTAAAGGACTGGCGCCAAATTGAAAATAAAGTTTCTTTTCTCGATTTTAATAACTTTTTTAGGAGAAAAAAAATCTTGTGAAAAATTATTAAAATAAAATCAACGCCTGTGAATAATAATTAGAAAAATTCCTACCGATATACATGTACATATTATTTATATCATGGGCGTGATAGAGTAATACCTGTGACGAACTATTCGTATTCGTTTTCCTTATTTCGTTTGACGTGAAGGAGACTTGATTGTTTTTGTCAATTATGCGTGGGTAATTTGTATAATGTCGACCATACTCCGCAGCATTTCATTTTACGAGTTACACGAATTGGGGAGCATTACTGACACTTCATCAATTTCAATTAATTCATTTAGATTGCACATGAAATCACGGCATACTATATATTCCACAGTTCACCGATGTTAGCGTCGGCATCGCTTGATCTGGCCAATCCAAGGACGAACTGCACGTGAACAAATAACCAACGAATTTCGGATTTCCACCTTGACATTTTATCCTGAAATTATTGCGGGATTTGTTTTGGCGTGTTGCTAAAGAGTTTCGATGGAATTGTTTTAGTATTTCTGAACCGTTTTTCATTTTCGTAATCGTGATAATAAAGTTAGTGTCTGTGGTGTGTTCGTAAATTATATCCGGAAACATTTCTCAAGAAAGCATTCGTTCTCCGGTAAGTGCACGTCGTAAAAATTGTGAGTACTGCTACGTGTATTTGTTTGCTGTTTTCGTATTACTCCAAACATTTTTGATTTGTTGTAGTATTTCCACAATATCTTAAATAATTGATCTGGACTGCGTAAAAACTGCCAGTTTGTTATCACCCTATCTCAAAAATAGATTCGCATAAAAAGGGTCATTACAATTCCATGTGAAAGGAATACAGAAAAGCCCATCCAAATCCATACGTTTGAGATCCGGATAATAGAGATAGTAACGTAACTAAAACAAACTAAAATAATAGAAAAGATAATAAAGTACAGAAACAGATAGTAAAATATGCTTAAAAATAGGAAATTGTAGTGAAAGATAACACAATTCAATTTATGGATCATCCATAAGCTGACGAAACCAGCTGAAAACATGTCAAACGGGGGTCACCCATAAATTTACAGAGCAAAACCAAAGAAATATGTGAGATGGAGGTCAACCATTAATATACTGAACAAAATAAAACCTTGTAAAACGGGGGTCGTCCATAAATTTATCGAACCCAATGCAAGTTTGTTATACGGGGGTCATCTGCAAGTTTAAAGAACAAAATAAAACATTGTAAAGTGGGGGTCATTCATAAATAACGAAAAAAACGTTTTAAACGGGGGCGTTCATAAATTTATGGAACAAATAGAAACGTGATTTGATGGTCAACCATAAATTTACATCAAAAAATTAAAGCTGTGTAAAGCGGGGATCATTCATAAATTATCGAAACAACAAAGCGGGTCGTTCATACATCTACGGAAAATTTAAACCTTGTAAAACTGGGGGTCATGCATTAATAATTGGATTAAAAACAAAACGTTTTAAACAGGGGTCGTCCATAAATTCACGGAAACATTAAACATGCGAGATGGGGTAATTATACCTTCATGGAACAAAATTAAACCATGTTAATCGGGGGTCATCCATAACATTACGAAACAATATAATTTGTTGAACTAGGGTCATCTATAAATCACCGATACAATAGAAACCTGTCAGACGAGGGTCATCCATAAATCAACGAAACAAATCAAACTTGCCAGACAGGCTATCCATAAATTCATGAAATGGTGGAAGCAGTTAAAAGTTGGGCCATCCATAAATCGATGGAAAAAAATTAAACCATTATGTGTCTATGGAGGCCCCAGTAAATCGGCAAAACAAAAGGGAAGTCTTTTACATTTTCAGGGTAGATTTATGTTCAAAACTTTATAAGATTTGTCGGAACTGTCATCTGCACTAGATATTTTAATTTACCGACGTAAAATTAGAACAATGATTTTCTAATTTGATTAGGCAAACACTCATAACTTCATAGCTTTAATGGAAAAACAACAATTTGATTTTTTTTTGAGAATCACCTACCATAATTGACGTACTTACGGTAGACTACTTGATACTTTAAAAAAGATACTCGATGTCTACTAAAATAGTTCCCTCATTAAACCAGGTTTTACGTACTTACCAGAAAACAGTTTTTTTGACAGTTCGTATGTAGCCTAAAAATCTGAGAAATTTCGCGAAACTCGGGCATTTATAAACGACAGCGTAAAAATTGGTGAAATTTCGCGAAATTTGGCCATTTATGACAAAATTATAATCGTGCATAAAAAAATCCATGAAATGTCGCGAAATTTGGGCACTTATAAACTGCATAAAAATTGGAGAATTTCGCAAAATTTAGCTTTTTGAAAACGGCCGCATAACTATTGGCGAATATCGCGCAAGAATTTTTCTAGTAGAGAATTATAAGGCCAAAACAAACTTCGAATTCCAACTTATTCAAATCTAACTGCCTTTTCCTTCTATTCAAGTAGTCACGTGCTAAAATCATATGCTTCAACCATGTGCAGCAATTCTTACTAAATTATCTGTTCTTACTATTCACGCTTATCCGCCATCGAAAGTTCCGAATTACATTATCAATAAACATTAACATGTCGGAAATTAGCAGAAAACTACAACTGCAGTTAAATTCTATTTAGTGACAAACATTTAATTCATTCAACGCTGACTTACCTCATTTCTTTGGCAAAGGGTGCTTCCATTTTAACTTTGAATTTCGATTGCCAACGTCTGCCGACTCGGAATCCCATTCCGGCAAGCTCCAGAAACCTTAGTTTTGATGATGTTCAAGAAAACCGCGTTTAAAATTACTACTGTTCTCATAAATTATACATATGGTTTTCTGCTTTTCGGAAAAGTGTGCAACTACTCTTGTGGCGTTCCATTTTTTCGGCTAGCAGTTAGCCGCCAGCCGAAAACTTGATGACGTACTTCTGCTAGAAAATCGAACGTTTATCCGCCATTTTGACAATGCATTCATTTCATCTACTTGTATAGCGTTCAAGAAACCGAATTTTTATGACATGTACAGTATCTATAAAAAGTCACACTTCGAGAATATACAATCGTAGAAAAACAATCCTGCATCTAAAAAGGAAAAATAGAATAAATTCTAACCAAAGTCTCCATTTACTCCCTCTCTATGCATGATACAATGAGGAGTTTTGATAAACAGAAATAAAATGGCGTAATTATCCGTATTTGCATGATCAACCATCATAAAAACTAGCGATTATTAACGAAATTGCTTATTTAGAGCTACAAACAAATTTCATGCTTTAGGGATCAACAGTAGCCTGTTGTAATACAGTTTTTGACAGTAGACGGTCAGAGGTTAAATTCTATACAAGATTCCCCTTTTATTTACTGTACCACTGGGTTTAATCGTAAAATACGAATGTTTGAAAATTTAGTAACATGAAGTTCTCGTGGTGCTTTTTCAGCTGCTTCGAGATAGCTTCGAGAATTAGCGTAGAAAACAGCTTCTGCAGACTGCAGCATCGTTGTTTGGTTTGCCGTTTGTCGTCACATTCCGTCATAAATGTCCGTTTTGAAAGCAAGATTTGATTGAAAAAGTTTTTCTCGGTTTTTAATAACTGTCTTAAAAGTCATTTTAATGACATTAGCCCCCCAGAGCAGTAGTCAGAAAAAATCCTACCGATATACAGTAAACATACTGTGCGTTATATTGTTTATATCGTTGGATTTCTTTTCTGATTTTTGTTCGGAGGGGTTGATGTCATTAAGAAATCTTTAGAAAAGTCATTAAAATGGAAAAAAATACTTAATTTTCATTTTGGCGCCAGTCCTTCATTTTTTGCATAATTGCTTATCAAACTCAAGTTTGACATTCAGCAATTGTGTATGCTAATTGTAAATAGGCTGGTAATTTCAATGGTCACATACAAAGGACGAAGGTCACACGACTAATTATGGGAGGTGAATTGCTTGACGAAATATGCTTTTTGAGTAAGGGACATACACTGTAGTTGTTCAGTTGGTTTTGGTCAGGACGTTTGTGTACCAGCTCTCTGCATCAACTGTTTATTGACAATGGACGTGATTTTCAGTGACTACATTTGGATATTTCAAGTGGGCATACAGTATATGAGCAGTGCAGGAACTGTAAGTAAATTTTTGCAACAACCAGTATTATTCAATCCTTATTGTCGTGTAGTCTCACCTTCTTCGGGAGAGAATTTCGGAAGTCATATCGTGGATTTATTCGATTATTGAAATGGTGTTCCTAAAAGCATTCCTTAAAGTGTTAAGGGGCACAAAATCCTAGTTTTCAACAGTAAACTAAATTTTTTATTTGATTTTTCGGTCTGCACTGTGGCCAGTGCAGACTTTTTATTAACACGAATATCGTACACTAAATTAAAAATAACTGAATATACAATTGTAGGTATAGCTGTATCTATTGATATATGGTTCTTGAGGGTTTACTTTGGTAAAATGCTTCTAGCAAGGTATGGTAAGAAAGGAGAGGCTCAATGCGCGATTTCACTTAGTTTTCGACTTGAGCATTTTCCTCTTCTTTGCATCGGCATCGTGTCGAAGGAACTTTTGCATCCAACATCCCGCATGAAGCCACACCCACTCAGGAACTGAACCACACAAGAGGTACTGAAATGAAATTTTCGTTCTTTTACACCATATGCCAAGAGCGTCTTTAGACTGGAAGCAAAATGACATGACATGCTACCTGAAGCGCATGAGACCAGTGTCCGGTTGTGCGCTTGGCGTGACCCAGGGTTTGCAGAGCGTGCTTTGCAAATGTGGGGGCATCTGGCACGAACCATTTCAACTGATGAAGGGTCCCACTGAAGCTGGTCATTGCTGTTAACAAGTATGAATGTGTATACAAATACAATTTGGCACTTATTCATTGCATAAGCCCAATATGTTGTTACGGATGCCTAGCTAGCCTCCCCTTACTACACTAGTTGAATTTATGTTGAGATAAATTTGGAATGTTGCGGCATCACCAATATACAACTGCAATTACCGACTGTCACAAACAGAAAATTGACGGCCAAGTGTGATAAATTGCAGGTTTTTGACGAATCATGAAACTGCTGTCATTCGACTGTCACATTAAATTTAAGGATTATAGTTGCACATCTCTGCGAACACCGTCAGTAACTTTGGATGCATTAATCAGAAACAACGATATATTTCTTGTGAAATTCTTAGTCTAATTTTAAATTTTGGCAGCTTGCATATAAGGGATTTGTTGTAACTTATTACGCATACAAATGATTAAGTTCCTTTGCTATTAAGATTGTTTTTATTAAAATCAACCTATGAAAATTGTTCCAAATTAGTGATGTTTAGAAACAAAGGATTCTTTTGTGTATACCCATGACTTTACGTTTCGAAACACAATTGTGGGTGGGCTTAACTCGCAGTAGAATCTATTAAATAATTAATTCCATGATTCATACATTCATATTTTAAGATTTTGCTCGTGGGAAGCATAATCGATCATGTTTCACAGTTCCAGGAAGAAATGGTACATTCTTACATCATCTAAACCCGGTTTGATGCAAAGTTTAAAAAGCTGCCTTCAATTTGAAATTAGGCAAACGATTTGGCAAAAAGCTTCATATGAAATATTTAATGGCAAGTGTTCACGTTTTAGTAGCAAAGAAACTACACTGCATTAATCACGTGTATGGATGAAAAAAATTGCCCTTCCACTAAACATTCGGCTAAAACCGGTCTTACCTGTGGAAACATAAAATGGAATAAGACACTGGATGTCAATGCCACTGTTGCGGTACTCATGCTGAAGACTTCGCGTGAAATAGTCGACATAGGCCTGAAATCAGGGTTGCAAATGCCTTTAGTGCTGCTGTCTACATTAGATAAAAGACAAAATGAAGTGGCTTTGGATTCGTACCTTTGTTGCCGAATAAACAGCCATCATGGGGAGGGGGTAGATGGCCGAGCTGGATGACATGTTGATGATCGCACCTCTACCCCTAAAGTTATCAATATTATGAAGGAATACGTAAGGGAAATCCTAGTCTCTGAACTGCAGGCTGCGGTGCAGACTGATCTTAGTTTTTGACATTTAGTAATTACCTCTGGACCATTCCCGGAAGAACGATGTGGGTCATCATTGTAACTGCACCGACATTCAGCAAGATGTGCTGCCATAACGTCTTCGGTTCAAGCATAAATAAAATGCATTTGAAGGTTTACGATCAACCCAAAATGCGTCAAAAATCGCAGAAGCCAGATTGATGCCTACCTCTTCCGAGACTTCCTCAAACAGCATGGGGTACTCGTACATGATGCCGACATTGTTCACTGCAACAGAACCAAAGAATCAAACTTTTTGCCATGATGTGAAATCTCAACGTGACAATTGCTGGCTGCGACCATCCACGTCCCTAAAAACAATGTCACTAATATTCCTCATCAGGGACTTGAATCGTGTCATTATGTGGACATTCCCAAATTGGCATCCGGCTCGTGGGTTTATTAGTAGTTAAATTATCTAAAATTCTCACCCAACACTCCGATGTCCTTGTCGTGAAGCTGGGCAGCGATGTTAGCGTATATTCCTCTCCCCTTGCTGAAGTCAGCTTCGATGACGTGAGTCTTGATGCCGTAGTTGGTTTCTGGGGATAAATGAGACGATTACGAAAGCGAAAATAAGTTATTGTCTCTTGATATCAGCAATCTGTTGGCCCGAGACGGCCTTTTGTTTAAACGGCCTTCGCTGCTTTCAAATCACGACACCGCCATTAGCCTTTGTTCTTATGCCCGTCAAGGTTGCCTTTAAGCATCAATACAGTTTCGTGAGCTTGGTCGTTTCTTGAAAGGGAGTTACGTTCGATTAAGCAATAGCAATCCTCCACACACTAAACAGAGTTTCTCGCATAGTTTAGAGAGTATGAGAATGTACGTGACAACCACATCAGTTAACAGCGCTGCTCGCAGAAGTTACATTTCAATCCACTTCCAGAACATCATGAACATAGTCTTACAATACTAGAAACTGAATTTGGCAATGATGGGATTTCTACGCTTACAGTAGGATATTCAGGTTTCTTTCCAAGTACGTTTGTGAGCAAAGGAACTGGCCCACCTGAAGGTATTGAAAAATGCAGTTTGTTCAGAAAGTAGATATCCAATTTAAAATTTGAAGAGCACCTTCAAATGCACCTAAAATCCCTCTTGAATTTCGTTTAAGAATATCCTGAAAATCCAATGCCATTAATGCACACCAATTGCAAGAAACGCATAGTGCTTCGAACAAATTATCCAAACACATTGCTATCTTTAATCCCAGAATATCATATTCCCTGCAGAAACGCTTGTATGGCCTAGTGACAGGGGAAAAGGCATGCTGATGTCCCAAATTGCAAATGGTTAGTGTTGTTTCAAGGGCTTTCACCTGAGAAACTGATGACGAATTTTAGTCAATTTAGGCGCATTTTAAAGAACAATAGATTGTTAACAAAACGAGCTATTCCGATTTTGAATACCTTTAGGCGGCCCAGTTTCTGTAAGGGTGTCTGGCCAGTCCAGCACAGATTTCCCTGACATTTCCAGGTTTTCCTGACAGACATCCTGCCCCTTTGCCAGTGTGGAAATCTGTCCATCTAGTTCTTTCAGGCACGGGTTTGGGAAACGTTACATAACAACCCACCTAGTTCTTGAGACGTCCTTTCGAGCTTGGCCAAGCTTCGGCTGATCAGCACTATGTTCATCCCTCGCTTGGCCAGCAAGTGGCAGAAGGCGTTTCCGATGCCATCCGTGCAGCCTGTGACCACTGGAGAGACAAGCCCGCGTTAGGTCTTCCGCAGAAAGGCTTCCTGATTCCGGGTGCATGAACGGTACTTACCAGCCCACTTGCCGTAGTGCCTGACGTTCACCTGTTTCAGTCGGGACCAGACGTGGGCGCGGAATCCGGCCAGCAGGTTCCAGGTGAGCTTGAGTGTCAGCTGGCTGGAGTACAGGATCCCGATGATGGCGAACAGGTCCCTGATGCTGTTCAGCTGCCTGCTCATGCGGTTGAGCAGGAGGACTGCGCTGTCCACGGAGGCCATGATACGGTGCGGTTGCGCTGGCGTGCTCGGGCCGACAATGAACGCTACATGACGGGGAATTCGACGATGGGACGACCCACAGGCGAATTTCTTTTTCCGCTGAGGTGGGGCGAGTGGCGAAGGTCACGTTTCGATTTTCCAATTTTTCATTCATTGGGAGTTCCGGCGGTGGCCGCTAGATGGCACCGGTGGCTGCGCTAGTGGCGTCCTCTTTAGGATTATTTTTTGTGAGTAATTTTTTCTCCAAATGGTATTGAAGTTATGACGTGATTTAAAGTCATGACTTTTGTGGCCAAGATACATAAAGTAACGACATTTTTTTTGTTCTTGTGCATTTTATTTGGTTTTCACGGGATTAAGCCAAGACATCGAAGTTTTTTCCCCTCTTTTCTGTGCATGTTGCTTGTTTTTTTGCCTTGTTTTCACGGGATTTAAGGACATGACATTTTGTCGTTTTTATAGTCAGGGCAGTGAAGTCACATTTTTTCGCTTCTGTGCATTTTGTTTTCACGGAATTTCAAATCATGACATTTAAGCAACCTTTCCCTCCCCCCCCCCCGTTTTTGTGCAT
>JAQIXS010006422.1:0-10760 GCA_034700785.1 Rossiulus vilnensis | reverse complement strand
ATTTTACTCAATTTGCGAAGAAAGTTGAAGGGTCATTATAACGTCACCATGTGTTCAATTTTGACGTCAATTTTGCATTGAAATTTGACATCATTTTGTATGGAAATACGTTGTAGGAACATTATGACGTTATGTGTTAAACATTAACGTAATTTTGCATTGAAACTGTACATCAGATGGATATAATTTTAAACGTCATTTGACATGGACATCTTACGTAATGTGCTAAGAAATTTGAAGTCACGTTTTAAGGTCATTATCACATCGTGTTGTATCATATTTAGGCTACTAATTTATAAACCATTTTAAAATCGTAATCATATTTTTCAGCTGTAAGGGTAATTCCCCCCTTAATGCTTTGGTTGTTGTTGTTCTTGTAGTTGTATCATATTTTAACGTAGTTTAGAATTGAATTGGGAGACAGAACCGAGCAGGATTGGGAGATGGGGCAACTCCGGATTAAAGAAGAGTTCTGTTGTATTCAGAGCCCAATGGGAATCGACCCTTCAGGAGCAGGTGAAACTGGGCAGTTTTTCATCCCATTATTGAATATACAGCAAGTCGATGAAGAAGTGGATCACTCTGGCGACAAAAAAAACCCATCGTGGATTGTAATCCATCGCCGCATTTACAGGAAGCAAACCCGCAAGAACCCGCAATGAATTTTCCATCGACTGCACATCGATCCGCTGGACAAGGAGGTTCAAGTTTAGCGCAATGGCACAGAAGCCCTAATAATCCCCAAGAATGTGGAGATGGAAAGGAAAACGTTGGATGTGACCAGGTATGTGACAGTCCAAGAAGAAAGAACTCTGGTGTGAGTGGCCAAGGAAAAAGGAGGTGTTGGGGCATGACTAAACTTGCAACAAGCCAAGAAAAAAAAACAAGACCTCAGAGGGTGTGACCAAGCCTACGACCGACAAAAAAAGAAAGAACTGGGACCTGTGACAGTCCAAGGAAAAGCGAGGTTTTGTTTAGTGACTACAGTTGTAGGCCATTAACAGGCCAAGGAACAAAGAAGAACTGGGGGTGTAACTAGGCTTGTGACCAAGATGTGTACAAGGAGAAAAGGAAACCACTGGTTTCACCAGACCTGCAAAAATGAAAGAAGAATAAATGAAGTACTGGGGTGTGGATAGGCCAGTAACAGTAAAAAAGTAAGAACTGGGGTGTATGTACTCGGTCTGTGACAGTCCAAGGAAAAAGGAGGTACTGTGAATGCAAAAAGGAAGCACTACAAGAGTGACTAAGTCTGCAACGGGCTAGAGAAAAAGGAAGGACTGAGAGATGTGACCGAACAATGAGAAATGGAAGATCTCATGTTTTGACCAGGCCAGTTGCAGCCAAAAAGGAACATTACAATTGAGGTGTGACTAGACCAGAAGCCCTTGTCTTTCATCCCTTCTCAAAGGCCGATTCCTCGGATTTTTCCCCCCGAAGGAACCGTTCCTCGGGGGGTGTCGGGTGCGGGCAGGAGATGTCATGTCTGAACAGGAAGTAATGCTTGGGTAATGCAATGTGCGTGTATGCAAATACCGCAGTGGGTCTCGCGAGGCCCTCCGACGGCTAAGTGCTGCCTTTCGCTGGAGCGACGGATCGGGGCCGGGGGGCCGCGGTTTTGCCCTTAATGGCAGCCATTATTTTTGCGGGGATATGGAATTTCAAACGCATCTTTCAACGCCTTAATTGGACGTTATGGCGGAGGAAATAGGGCCGCCAAGGCCGTGTCAAGCAGGGCCTGAAACCGCGGTAATGGACCGAAGGCCCCTGGCGGCCAAAGGATCACTCCGAGCCACTTTGGGTGACGTTCAAAGGACGAATTATTCATGCAATTGCCAACAAAAAAAACTAGGGTTCGGTTCCCACGCTGAGGCATCGGACAAGACCCCTCAAGGTGGTTGGAGCACAAAATAAGAACGTTACAAAATGACAAGCTTCAAAAACGATCAATTTCCCCGTTTTCTGTGAGGGTGGGGAGACACATTTAAGACGTTTTCTGTGACCTACACGTGCTAATAATATTGATACAATTAGTAAAATATGGTGTATTTGTCAAATCATGATAACAAAACACTTACATTTGTTAATCACTAATTTCAACGATTTCAATTTCAGTGTCATTTCAATAAAAATGAATATACATGTGCTGTTAATTATACTTTTCTGATGATATTACATTCCAACTACTAATCATTCTAATGGTAATTTTACTTTTCTAATACTATTCTAATGATAATTCTACTTTTCTAATACTAATATGATGTAAAGTCCACTTTTCTGTTATGATCTAATTTTAATTCTACCCTTCTATACCAATCTAAAACAATATTTTACTCCAGATATTAAAAGAAAATTCAACTTACTGACTTTGAGGTTTGTTTGTTTTTTGAAAACAATAAACTTGACTTTAAAACTAATTTCCCCAAAACCACATTATTATGCACGAAGCTACGTTGGGTCACAAGGGACTCGAACACACCAAACAAAGTCTAAAAGTAACAAATGCCCAGGGGAACGAATTACATTTGCGATTTAGGTTTTTGGCAATGAAAAAAATGAAATAAAAAATAAAGTAAACGTAAATGAGAGACAAGGCAGCAACGTTTTAGCGGATCAGATTTTTTTTATCAAATATCCCAGAAAAAACTGCACAATGAGACAAACGTTGGCCTTCAATTATGCATGAGCCTGTGAGTATTTCTCAATAAAAGTGGCATTTTTTGAGTAAAAAAAGCTCACATTTTTAGTTGTGTGCGAACGCCGAGATATGCATAATTAAACCAGATTTCGATAACGAAATTAGGCTCGCAAATGAACTAATGGATTCAGAAGCGAAAACGCCATCTTAGGCCTTAATTGAGACCGAAACCAAATCGCTTCAATGAATGCATGAGTATTATCGACGAATAATTCGATTTCGGCGAAAAATTGCCCCCCCTCTGGGGACCTGGAAGCTTTTACAAGTTAATTTCTGCTAGCAATTCCCCAGACCCAACTTCTGCTTCTTCACAACTGAAAAGGCAGAAATCATCTGAAAAATGCCACAGGCTTTTAGCAAATAATCCATATTTTAAAGAGCCAAAAGCCAGAGCGCCGCAGTCAGCCTGCATTGTTCAAATATTGATGTTAAACCAAACTTTTAAAAACTTAATGCTGATTAGGCACATGCAAATCTCAGGGAACGCCATTAAACAAATTCCCAAAATAGTTCGTACTATCTCCTGCATCTGTCTGAAGCACATACCGAAAATATCTGAAATTGATATGGCTTGAATTGAAACGATTCAGGAACGATTTTTTTCGGAAAATGGTCTAGTGTATCGCCTAATTAATTATTTTAATCAAAATTATTAAATACATATTCGCAAGAGATATTTAGAAAAATAATCAACTTATCCAAATTGTGTTTTTCATTCACAATTACTAGAAAAGTTCAAAGGATATTTTTAAGGAAAATGGATAGTGTTTACAAAGTTTACACATGTTATGATTTTTTATTCAAAATTTATAAATACATTTTCGATGGATATTTTTAGGAAATTGGTAGTGTTAATCCATAATATAATTGTCTTAATTCATAGTTTATTCATGATATGGTTAGTGTTTAACCAAAACACATTCTCATTCAAAATTAAATCTAAATGTTTGAGGGATATGTTCGAGGATTACACATTATTATGCAAAATAAATTTTCCCACAAACACTAACTTTTTTCCTAAAATATATTTCTCGAACTATCTACATGCAATTCTAATTTAATCTAACTTTAAATAAAAACCGTAATGTGGATAAATACTATTTTCCTGAAAATATCCATGGAATATTAATCTATTAATTTTAACCAAAAATAGGAAAGTTTCCTATTTTGAAAAAAAGTACACATGTATATTGTAGTTGATCTACAGGCACTTTCAGAAGACCTCTTGTCATGGCCCTTTTAGAATGGCCAATGCCCCAGGGTTGAGTCCCAGAGCCTGCCCTCCCACCCCTCAAAAATTTCTTTCTCGCACCCGTGCGCAGCAGCCAGAGCCAGAGTCCCCCACACCAGAGCCCCAGGTGTTGTCTTCCTCCAAAGCCATTCTTGATTCCTTGGTCAGCCAAGTTTTTACTGCAGTTTGGAGTTGTGCCCCGAGGCCATTAGGCCGGGTTCTTCTGGCCAATTTCGGCTTGTTGTTTGGGGTTTTTTTTCCCTCCCCAGCCAGCGTCGACCATTCGACGTCTTAATCGTAAACACGAGCAATTCCCGTAACTGTATTTAAAGTAGAAATTTGGCCAGCCTTTTATGGATCCTGGAGCGCATAAATTTTGTCCAATGACCGAGCTGGAAAAACAGCAGCGACCGTCGGCGGCCATAATGGGCGTCCGAGGGCCTGCTGTTGGTCAGCCGGGGTCAGCCTTCCATTTAGCACCGATGGAATTAATGTCCACCGGGGAGCCATCGTGAGGCGGCTTTATGGACTGGCAGAAAATTCCGCCACTTGCTTCATTGGCCCATAACCCAGCTCTGGATTGACCATAAACCCGTGGCCAGAGCAACCGGTTGGCCGTAAAACTGGACAGAAGGCTTCGGCCAACGTCCAGGCACCTCCTGGCGGCCAATCTACCACCCAGCACATCCGGGGAATGCGGGCGATGACGCCAGGACGGACGTCTTTGGTGTGCTTGGGCATACAGGACCCAAACTGTTAATCTGGGCGGACATCTTGGAAGTGTTGGGGGATAAGAGCAAGAGTTGCTTTTGGTCGCCAGAAAAGACTAGTAACTGCCATCTTTGAGGGCTCTTGACATCAGCCAATGCCCCTTGGGAAGGCTCTGACATGGAGGGAAGCAGCCTCAGGGCGGCCTTATTGTCATCTTTGTCAGTGGCTTCCTGTCACCGATGCAGACTAGTGTTTGGTATCAAGGAGTTCTCGCTTTTCTGCATCGAGAAAGACTTGCTTTACTGTATTCAATTCAGTTCAATTCATCTACTGCCAGCACTGATATGTGGTAAGGAAAGAGTGCATCAAGGAAGACTCGCTATTCTACATCAAGGAAGAATACATTTTCTGCATTAAGAACGGCTAGCTTAACTGCATCAAGCTTTTCTACATTAAGAAAGACTAGCTTCAATGCATCAAAGAAAGCCAGCTTTTCTACATCAAAGAAGACCTGCTCTACTGTGTTCTGCATCAGAGAGGTCTAGCTTTTCTCCATTAAGGAAGATAAGTTTCAATGCATCAAAAACTGCCTTTCCTGCATGAAGGAAGAATATCTTTACTACATCCCAGAAGACTTGCTTCACTGCATCAAGGAAGATTCACTTTAGGGCGTCGAGCACAAAGGAAGATGCTTTACCGCATCAATGGAAAGACTAGCTTTACTGAGTTGAGAAAGACTTGCTTTTCTACATCAAGGAAGACAACCTTTTCTGCATCAAAGAAAGGGAGATTTTCTGCATTTTATGGTCTTTGTCTTAGTTGATGAAGATGAAATACTGAACACCAACAGAAATGTCGACATCAAGTCTTCCTTTATGAATTTCCTCAGAAAAGTGAATTTTGTACCGAATATTACTTTCCTCTCTGGTCTCGAATTCAAAAGTGTCTGAGGAAGACTCCGTGAAGGCCTCGTTTTTGCCGCCAGAAACCCATCGTCCTCCTCCAGGGGTCTCTGCTGACGCTTATAACTCCTTGACGCCATCACTTTGTCCTGGTCGATGGCAATTGCGCTGTGCGAGATCGCTTTTCTACGGCCTCCATGGCAGCCAATCAAGCCGAAGTTGTTGAGCGGATGGACTGCGATGATTGCCCGGGGGACCATTTAGGCCCTGGCGCCCATCAAGCGGATATGGGGCTCGTAAAAGCCGACGGACACTTAAGCCGCCTCTGCACCACCAAGGCTTTTATTTGCTAAACAAGGAGGTGATGAGGTCCATTGTCGTTAGGCTTTACGAGCCTGCTGGAGCTAATTCGGTGCCAGTAAGACACCTCGTACAATTAGGCCCCTGTTTTTATTTTCTCATTCCGTTGCCTCTCCTCTCCCCAATCGCTTTTCCAGAAAATTTCGCCAGGGCCCCCTGCCGGGGGATTCGGAAGCAGGGCGCAGGTGATGCCGCCAGGTAATGGGCCATCAAGGGGCGTAAAATGCACATCAAGTCAGGGAGGAAGTTCTTGCAGGGCTTGGGACTGATGAAAATGGGACAACGACATGGGCGCCATCTTGGTGGATGTTGTCACGTATCTGGAAGATTCGATTGGATCGGATTGGACTGAGATATTGTCAGTAAGGAATATATTTGAACATATATGGCCTATAAGTCCATTTGTGACCAATTTTAGATTTATCCATATTCGAAATATATGGATATGTATGGTGATAAATAAACATTTATGAAGAGATATGGCCATATAAGTCCATTTGTAGGCAATTTTTGATATCACCGTACATGTATATATACTTGTAATATGCATGGTCATTTAAGAGCATATGTATCACCATGTAGGTCCATTTGTGGCCAATTTAGGATTAATCCATATATGGAAAATGTTATGTAAGACCATAATCAACTTTTCCACTCGGGGTGGCAACGAACGCCTCCACCAGGAGACGTTGCAGAAGTCAGGCCAAAACCAACCTATCAATTCAATTCAATTCACTACGCTACCGTCAGCAAATATTTGTTATGTGATAGGGGTTGTGACCCATGAACTCATGTTACTCTAGAAAATCAGACTGGATGCAACGCCCCTTCTTAGCAAAGTCATCAAACATCTGTCACTTAAAATGAAATTTGCAATGGTTTAAAATGCAAGAAATGAATTTTAGCACAAGCCTGTAAATAAATCAGTATGCAACGTTGACCATGCAGACAGTTCTGGACTCTGGGAGGGGGTCATCGGCTGGGGTACCAAAGGACCCCAGGGGGCGCCACCACCAACTCCCCGACAACAGCGCCGCCATCCTGTCAAGTTTTTTTTTTGCTGTTGTTGTAAATTTACGCCATTGTTTTTATGATAAAAAAGATAAGAGAAGCAGCAGTGATCTCTGCCGTGAGATTTGTATTAATTTATTTGCATGTGTTCCAATTACAATAGAGAGTAGAGGGCGCCCCCCTGGTGGTCAGAGTGGGCAGACAGAGAAAGGGTGTCAACTGCGCCCAGCCTGTAATTTTCGAGATAAATCATAGGAAACACTGGGGATTGTTTTTCGAGGCAGAAACGGGTGCATTGCAATGACCTTAGCACTTGCACAAGTGGTCAAAATGACGTCACTTAACATTGTACATATTAACATATGGAAAATACTCGATGTTCTACCAAGACAGTCTCATTCTGCTGCTCACTTTCCTTACACAAATGTGTTTCATGCCAATATCAATAAAAGTTTAACTATAATATAAGTTACTCCATTATACTTTGCAGGTATGGGCACATAGAAATACGTATAACCATATCTGCCATGCTTTTACATTCTTGTATATGAGCATATGCATGTGCATGCACATGTATACGTACACTGTATATGCGTGGGTTTTATGGGCTTAAACAGTATATGGGCATATATGGATATGACTGGACATAAGCATGTACAGAGTAGCTCCACTTGTGACCAATTTCTATTCTAGCCATATATGGAATAAGTCATATATTCCATATATTGCCCAAAACTAATTTTTCCATTCAGAGCTGCTCAGAGGTTGTCTGAATGAATTCTTAAATGACGTCATTTGAGGACGTTGAGGACTTAAACAGTATATAGGCATATATGGATATGAATGGAAGGAATGTACAGTGTAGCTCCACTTGTGGCCAGTTTCTGGTCTAGCCATATGTACATGTATGGAATAACATTTTAAATGGCGTCATTTGAGGAAGTTGCCATTAACTGATCGCCATTTTGTGACGGTTTCTAGAAGTAAGACATCGGCACATGCTGCTGCTTCTGACACTGCAATGTCTTGACCATTGTCCAACACTCCAATGTCCACGAAAGCAGAACCCATGCTCGAACTCGGAGGAGGTGACGTGTGACGAAGCCTCACAGCTAAGGATCGAGAGTCACAGTGCGAGTCCCATGAATTTTTTGGGTAAATGAATCCCCAAAAAGGTTCTTTTCGGTGGCCCCATGGTTCGCGCGCCCTCATGCGAGGAGCGACAAGAACAAAGCGATCATCAGAGCGTCGGACGAGGCACAGGTGTCTGGCGACACCGACCGCAGGTCCTCCGAATGGGCCCCCTGCGGACCCAAAAGCCCAATTTTGGGCAACGCATTGGGAAGTTGGGAAGGAGCAGTTGGGCGTCCCGTGGGTGGAGAGTGTGGGAGGAGGAGGTCACCCACGCCGACTGGCACCCCACGGACCGCATGGGAGGGGGCGGACCAGGTGCGCACTTGACTGCGCCAACAAAAGAGCCAATTTCGGCATTGTGTGCCCATGGACCAGGACCGGAAGAATGCCGCTGATGGGAAACGAACGCCAGTTGTGTCTTAGAAGGCCTAGCTTCCACCCCCCTACCTCCATCTGCCACAATGCAATAATAAAGAGAGAAAAAATGCACAAAAAAGTCCCAATTGGACGCCATTTTGGTATCTTGGGGTTTTATATCGAAACACGGCGTTCAAAAGTCACGTGAGAGACGTGTTTGAAGTGTTTTTGCCAGTGGTTTTTGACTTATGAAACAAGAATATCGTTAAATTATTACAAATGGAAACGACGTTGATAACCCTTCGATGCATGTCGTGGATTTGTTCAGACATATTATTTGTTTAAATGACTTGTTTTGGGGATGTTACTTGTTTAAATGACTTGTTTTGATGATGTTATTTGTTTAAATAACTTGTTTTTCAAGTGTTATTTTAAGCAGCTTGTTATTGACTGTTATTTTTTCCTTTAAATAACTTGTTTTTGAAATGGTATTTTTAACTTTAAATTACCTGTTCTTGAGATGTTCAATAAACCTTTAAAGAACGTGTTTCTGACATGTCATTTTTTTCTGTTTAAATAACTCGTTTTTAAAATGCTAATTAAATCTTTTTCCCTCCATTTTTCCCCAACTATTTTATAAAATAGTATTTTTTTCGGGGGTGTTTAAATAACTCGTTCTTTAATTCTTAATTAAATGTTTAAATAACTTGTCTGTGAGTTGTTATTAAAGTCTTTAAAACCAGTCTAACTTGCTTTGTCAAGCTATTTGTTTAAATAGTTTATTTTTGGCATGCTATTTTTCTGTTTGAAGAACTTGTTTTTTTACATGTTGTTTTTATTAAATAACTTGTTCTTGCAATGCTAATTAAAATTTTAAATACCTTGTTTTTGAAATGTAAATTAAATGTTTTAAAAAGTTGTTTTTCACACGTAATTGAAATGTTTAAATCGGTGAGGGGCGTTATAGAAGTAATTAACGAAAGTTTATTCTACGTTTTATAATAACATAGAAATAGTGCAAATTGGAGCTGAATTATTCCAAACATAATGATAAAATTATCAAATCCACATGCAAACAAAAGGGCGATATTCTACACTTCCTAAAGAAATGTAGGTCTATTGTAAATGCTGAACTAATATTTCTATGCATTTTTATTCAATCATTACATTAAACCCATATTGCCTTTATCATGCAGATTTTTATGAAGATGAAAATACGATAATTGTATTTTCAGATTTGCAAAGTAAAATATATGAAAAAACCGTGCATTATAGTCATCTGAAATTAATTATAATCAAAAACTGTTTAAGTATGGTGCACACATGGCTCATTTACCCCTTATTGACTGCAATATCATGCTAAAACGAGTTTAAGCACGCATTATTGCGCATCAAAACTATTAAAATATTTATTTCGTGTTAATATCCTTACCTAAATTGTTTTCTCCCCTTCCTCGATTAAATTGGTAAAATTGTTGTGTATAAAAGGGATCAAAACAGCCGCAATTACATGTATACAGCTCGCTGCTGGCCTCTTGCTCAATTTTATCTCCTGATCATCCTGAGTAATCAGTTAAATTTATATTTGCACAAAATCCTATCGTAAGGATTAGCAGCTAAAACACAGAAATAAAAATATTTAAATTTAAAATGTCATTTTCAAAACACGACATCTGGTTTTTTCGAATAGACTTAATTAAAATGGGATCTTTTTTCCCCAAGTAACAGGTTTAATCAACTTTTATGAAAATATGGAAACTCCTTGATAATTCTAAAAAAACATAACATACGGTTTTTTAAATATGTTTTCAAAATAGGACATTTAATTTTAAAAGAAACTTTAAAAAAGGGGTAATTTTATTATGCACATTTTTCAATTTTCGAAATAATTCTTAATATGTAATTCGAAATAATATTTTAAAAATAATAAAAATGCTTAACCTATTTAAGCGACATATTTTTTTCAACATTTTACAAAATATGTAGTCTTCCGATTATTTTCAAAACACGACATCTGTCTTTATTTTAAAGTTAATAAAAATGCTTCATCCATTCGAGAGACAAATTTTCAAAAGTTGAGAAAATATGGAGAGCTAGCGATTACGTTCTAAACACGACATCTGATTTTCAGAGGAAATTTAAAATGTAAAAAATGATAGATGTCAAATATATAAAAAAGATTATATAGATTTTTAAAAAATGCCTAATCTATTCAAGAAACATTTTCCAAAATTTGAGAAGGTATATAGAGCTAGGGATTATTTTCCAAATTCGACACTTGGTTATTAAGAAGAACTTTTTTAATCTTCTTAATAACCAAGTGTCGAATTTGGAAAATAATACCTAGCTCTATATA
>JAQIXS010006421.1:0-10761 GCA_034700785.1 Rossiulus vilnensis | reverse complement strand
GGGTTTTTGGAATTTGGTTTGGTTAGGTTAGGTTAGATTAGGTTAGGTAAGGTTCAGTCAGGTTAGGCTAGGTTAGGTCAGGTAAGTCGAAAAATACCTGTACGTTGGCAAGCCGCAATGAACGCAAGCCATGCAGGGAAGCTCAAATTTATTATTTTGAGATTATTTTTCGATTTTTTATATTGCAATCTCGTTTCCGCGCTTGTTTTTGACTTTCTAGTCAAGTTTATCAACGTCCCAAACCTTAAAATCGTGATTTTAAGCGTTTTTTGGAAAATCCCGTAAATGACAATTATTCCATCAAAAATTCAAAATAACAAGACATAAAATATTTTCTGCTCACTTGCAGTTTTCCTTAAATTCCGTATAATTTCCGTATTTCGAACACATAACGCTTAAACCTAAATGAACACGTTTTTTTACAACTTACACGCTTACCTGTATTTGATGTACTCCCTCTGCTTTCTGTAACATTTGTTCTATACTGTTGGCGCAGGACTGGCATGTCATGCCCTCTACGGCGACGACAGCTGTTGCGAGGCAATCCATTTCCATTACGTGTCCTCCTTATTATTGCTCTAATGAATTCCTAAAGGTCAAAATAAACAAAACGACAATAAATATGAATTATATATCATTCGCCGAAATAAAATGTTTGCCGCCAAGTACGTAAATACCGCGCGGGACATCCGGCATGGGGTGCGAGCGGACCTGGGGTTCCAAGGGTCTTAAAACAGTTTTATTTTCCTGAAATTTTACGGGTAAACAGCTGTTATAGAGACGGTTGAAAACCCCGAGTATCGCAATTTCTCAACCTGTAGTTTAAAAGTTACGGCCTCTCAAAATTAGCGTTCTGGCAGCCATATTGGAATTCGACGTAAGTGACCGATAAACCTTCGAACTTCAATAATTGTCAAACTACTGGTCAGAAATGTACATCTAAGCACTCAAATGCGAACTGTTGACACGTTTATCAATTTAAGATGCTATATCGGTTGCAAGTTGTTATTATTTGGGACCGTGAAATTATTCCACGAATTATTTTTGAACGTTTTTAAGGATTTTCTAAAAAGATAGGCCTATTTTCCTGTCAAAAAGCCAAACATACTATTTTAATTAAAACGACAACTTGCAGGCTCCATTAGCTTTCATTCGAGTGCTTAGAAACTTTCTGGTCAGTAGTGTTCTATATTAAAGTTTGAACATACATGTAGATGTTATTTTGGATAAAATATATAAAATATAATTCTTTTTATGAAAAACCAAGGCTTTTTCCAACAAATAACATTTTAGGATGTAAAGCCAACAAAGACGGACTTCAATACCAAACATTCACTGAACCTAAGCAGACAATGATAATTGTAGCCAAGAAACAATTGTATTTATAGCTAGAGGCCATTCAACAAATCCAATAAGTGACCAGAGTACCAAAAATCAATGACACTGCATGATTTAAGAGTGGGCGAACCCCAATTGAAAAACTCCATTTGGGGAATTGTGCGGTGTCATCAATTCTTGCCCAATTTGTGACGTCGTAGCAGCCATTTTTTTAAGATCACCATTTTCCCCAACTAAATATCTTTTTAAGAAATTTAAACGTCTTTAAATCTTTTCAGTATATGGTGTTATACGTATTTAAAACCATAAAAAACACATGACCCAATTGCTTAACGACTTGTAACTTTTGGCGACCTGAATGTTCGACATTGACTTTCCAAGGGCAAAAGGTTTCAATGATCTTAGCATGTATTCTAAGCAAAGTAAAGAATTTTTAAAAGAATATTTACTACTTGCCTACTTTGTTATAATCCTAAACTGTTGAAAAATCATACAAACAGATGACCAAATGGACTATTTTCAAGGACAAAAATGTTTTAAAGACTCAAGAGAAAACAAAATAGATAAATATTTAGTACTTCCGTAAAACTTAAAAATCATAAGAAGAAATGACAAAAATACTGCTTCAATACATTTTTTTAACAGTTAATGTCCTAAATTTCAATGAATTATTTTCAAAGATTTAAATGTTTCAAATACATTTTGCATATGATGTTTTGAACTAACATGCATTTTAAATAAAATTGTAACCTTAAGGGGGAAAAGTGGATCTACTTTAAGACCTACTTTAATAGGTTTTCAAGAACAGATCATTGGCTAAGTTTCAACCAGCGTCAAAGACTTCAATGACTTAAATATTTTAGATAAAATAAAACTAAACAACAAATGCATTAGGTGGATACAACTTAGATATTTTTCTACACTGTTCAAAACTAAACATATCAAATTCAATATTAATTTAGTCCTAGGACGTTTTGTTTGATTTGACCAAAGTTTTCAAGTGTCAAAGAACCTTCGCTTTACAATTCATGAACTGATGGTGCATTATTCAGTTCCGCATTTATATTGGTCACGAGTAAGATAATAAAAGCGGAAATTCGTGAAATTTGGACTTCTAAAACTTTGATGAATTAAAAAACACGGCAATGGCGATGCTTTCATTTAGGCTCTGTTCATCAAAAAATCGACTGCATTATCCCCACTCCCTCTCTTATGAGTTTCAAATAGTCCAATTGATGTCCGTTTATTTAATGAACAAAATTGATGTCATCATATTTCTAACATGTGCCCACCATGCAAACATTGGTCACTTTGTATGAAAAGGGGCCCACACCTTCGACGTAGTTATTGTCATGATAAAATTCGTCAAACTGATGATAAATTTATAAAAAAAAAACCAATTATTTACGTTTTCTGAAAAAATTTCGTTGATATTTTGAAGCAGATTCGTCACTAAAAACTTTGCTTTCTTCCTGTACATAGCAATAAATTGTAGCCTGTATAATTATCCAGAACCTTGACCCCACTTTTAGTATAATTACAACACATCATAGCACATAAATAAACTTCATTAATTTATATAATAGGCAAAATCTTTAAAAAAAACAAGGATCGAAGATGTGGGCCCTTTTAATTGATATACACGCGTAACTCGCTATACATCCGCCATTTACACGACGTTTCGCTATAACGACCTTTTGATTTCACGTCCATGTTTCATTTTACGACATATAATGCTTATTTAGACTGCCAAAAATAATGAAACCTGTTACTATCTAACACAAATACGTGAAAGTGCATGGGTCTTTGAGGCGTATGGAAGGTCATCTTCAATGGTCATTATCTTTTTTACACCTTTTAATGACGTAACCCTAAACATCCTATTCCATAGGGATGAGCATTTCTGTTTAATGGTGAATTTGTCATTTGCTAGTTAACTTCAGCTAAGACCAGTGACAGCAATTTGCTTCTTTACACGTAATACTATGATGTTAAATAACATTTAAATTTATACATTTAAGTCAGCAACCTGAGTGATTCCATGTAATTGACATAGGTTTGTACATAAAACATGTTTCGTTACACAGCATTGAAGTCGAATTGTATTCAATTGTAAATAACCAAGTTCTTCCATAGAATGCAAAAATAAAATCAAGTTTCAGGTATTGTTAATACATTTTTCTTCTTTTTAATTAATATTTAATGAATTAATAATTTATAAGAAATTATGTACTATCGCAATCACTATTTCCAACAATACTACTGTTATATGCTAAAAATATTTTTTTCAAAAAAATTGGATATAGTGAACCATCGGTTATAGTGGACTAGTTGTTGGGTCCGCAGATGGTTCACTATATAGCAGGGTTCGACTGCATTATATATATAAAAAACCTGCTAATTCTACACAGAAAAACCTAAATTTAGCAATTTTAATAAGTATTTGAAGGGAAAATGTGTCATTTTTTTACATTTGGGACATACTTTTGCGTTGGCCTTAGATTGAAAAATTATAAAAAAAGAGGGAAGGATGAAGTTCATGAGGAACATTACTTTTAATTACATTACCAGTATTTTATCTAGCGGTTATTTCTTCGAAAATCATCCAAACGTGACTTTCAGTTTCAGCCAGTAAAAATCACCCTCGAAAACTTCCTCGTTTCGGACATTGAGGTCATCAGGTCACCCAAAAAACCGTCTGCCTATAGCGAGCCAATGGAGGGCCACTTTCGTTTTTATGTCCACATTATCCAGGTCAAATTTACGCGTACATTTTATAAAGCGAGCACAAGAACAAAAGGAAAAAGTAAACAAAAAACAAGACTTGAATGATACGTTCACACCAAAATCTTACTGGTGACATCAAAAGTCCAATTTCATTTTCATCAAAAATATATTTTGCTAAATTTTGAACTAAACGATATCGTCGCGTCGATATCGTTATCACAAATCCTCGGGTTAAGCATCTTAATAAAATGCGCACACTTTCATTTCTTTAATAAAATTTCACTTTTACCCCCAAATTCATTTCTCTTAACCTTGGAAAAACCATGGTTGATTTTTTGAAAAAAAATGTACTGAACAACAACAACAACAATGAACTGTGATGAAAAATAAGCACCGGTTTAAAAATTGATTGTAGTTGGAGGAGCCCCGGTTGGATTGAACAATATCCCGGTTTCATGACAACGACATAATTTTTTTTTTTAAACGCTGCCAATTTTTTTGACAGTTTGCGTGTTAGGTGTGAACGAAAACAACGCATTGCGGGTATTTTGACCCTACAATAACTATCTACTTTTCATTATAATGAATTTAGCTTATAAACATTTCAGTTCCAGCCACGTGGCACTTGCTGACAGAATAACATATGAAAATGAGTTCAATGGGACTGTACTTTATTTTTTATACATGGCATTAAGCCCGACACCAAAACTATGCCAACATGACAACAAGCACACACAAAATTACACATTTTTCGCCTCAAATACTTATTATAATTACTAAAGTTATTTCCCCCAATGTTTATTTGGTCGCCCACTAGATTCTGGGTCTGTCCCTTACAGTTAAAAAAATTAAATAAATAAGAAGTAGTGATATCACTAACCATACTGATATTAGTAGTCCCAAAAACCATTATAATGCAGATATCACGAAGCATACTGATATCAGCAGACCCAAACACCAGTATATAGTGATATCAGTATAGAATCATACTCGTATTAGTAGAGTCACATACTGATCTTTTGTACAGGACGAGGATGCCCATCTTCGAAGGTTTCCATAAATATCCTGACATCAGGAAGTACATTATACGTAGCCTACCAAACATTTTCACCACCAATGAACAAATCCACCTGCTGAGATATTGGATCATGGAGGTCCAAGACTGGGCAACGACGAATCTGTGTCTCTGAAGACCAGAAACGTAGACCAGTTGCGCAAACAGATGTGTGGTCAACCGTCAGAAATGCGGATATGCGTATGTTTGTCTAATTACTCTCCCTACAAGAAATCTGATGAATCTCAAAGCAGCCACACCATTAACACGGCAGTTTTCCTCAATAGATAAAAATCTTTTGTCATAAGGATATCGCGAAAACGGACAAGAACAATTCCGGATTACAATCTGGAAGGTGTTCCTTAAAAAGTCGTTTCTTTCGTAAAAATATTTATAGGTGAAAATGGATGATTAAAATGATATATATATCATTTAACATTTTAACAAAAAGTTTGTTCTTTGCAGCAAGAAATGTAAAAACTGTTTGAACGTGCCCCAGTCTCCCCTAGGACACTGAGTTGAATTGAATTAGCCGCTGTCGTCCAGCAGACGTTGCGTGGATGGCCGTGAACGTCATAAGCCACAAAAATGTTCAATTTGATTTTGGCATCGATATTTTTGTTGATCCAGGTGGGGAGGTAAATTACTTCTACGTGACAAAACGTCCGTCCTCAATGGTGGCATCACAAACATGAGATGCATTCACCAGAATCAGCTGGTAATGTGCAGCAACAGTTCATTGGATTGGTCAGTCCATAATGACTGCTTTCTAATGAACTAATCAAGACTTTGTCCTTTGTCATCGAGACAGTTCAGCTAACTGTTAACAACAAATACAGCTGTTGAGAGCAAATACGTGACATTAAATGCGAAGCCGTGCATCATCCTTGAGCTGTACGTGTTTGGGGTTCTGCTGAAGGCTGTTTAAAGATTATCAAAATCAGGCTTTGAAATGTCAATCTGGAATCCAGATAAGCTATCGCGATGTCCAAATAAACGCTATTATAAGTGCGCCTTCGCAATATCCCAAACTTAAACCATGAGATCTACTTAATTAAACTGGATAGATGTTCTCGCAAGTGCATCACTAGTTTGTTAATCAGTGCTAATGAGCACTTATCTGCTTTCGATCATACGGCAGGCCTAATTAATTAACCGTTGATCGCTGATTAGCACTCACATTAGCTGGCACAGTCGCTGGTCTAGTCGACATTAAACAGTCCCTAAAGACATGGCATCAAATAGTTTTTAAAAGTTAACTGTCGATCAAGCTAATCTATGAATTAGTCCCGGTTGCACCAGCAAACATTAGACAAAAGCCAAGGTGAATCTCTAGTAAACTAAGGAAGAGTATTGCACCACAGTTAAGCAGTTAACCATGTGTTCGGGATAACCCAAGGTTTGTAATATAATGGAATTTTCCCAGAATTCCTAGCTGCAACAGGTTATCTCCCGGGTTAACCTACAATGATGCAACCAGGCTGAACCGGCCCTTAGTCATTTCAAATATTTTTGTTCGCAATTCCAGATTGACTGGGTTGGAGTAACAGCTTCCACTAACGTCCAATCACAAGTTAACGCCCCGTTAAAAGGACATTCAAGGAACGAGCATTTAAAATCGGTGCAGTTAACTTTGATTAGTAATTTACTAATCAGTCATTCATTTATACTAACAATGGGTTGAATGAAAAACACCAGTTAGCGCTCAATCAGAATTTAACGGACTGTTAAGTGAGAAGACAAGGTATAAATCATATTAAAGGTTCTGTTAACTTTACGCAACAATTTACTAATGTGTCATTCATTTTCCAACCCTGGGTTGAACGAAAAGCGCTAGTCAGTGTCCAATCAGTATTTAGCAGCAAGACAAGTCAATAACGAAGGTATGCAAGTCATGTTAAAGGCGGCAGGCGCTGCTAACTTTAATCCACGATTTATATCCGTAATTAAGCCGATAAATCAATGTCAAATCTGGATTGGTACTCAGCGAATCCTTTTAATCCAGGATTAAAAACCAGTCGGACCAGAGCCGCTTAACACGCACTCAAATATCGGTCCGTTATGTTAACTGACCAAGCCGCAAAACCAGGTTTAACAGGTCGTTAACTTGAACGGTCATTTAACCCGAGTTCAAAGCCTATCCTGCATGGACATGCACTCTTCTCATGAGATGCGAACTTTGGGGCATAGTAATCCTTGGAGCAAGGCGTAATTTCGCCAAAAATGTAGCACCCTGCTGAAAAATATAATCCTGAGACGTACGGAAGACTCACCTAGCGTCATGACAGCTCCTCCATTCGCGAAAATAAATAAAATCACAGCGTTTTGAAGACACAAAACATACACACAACTTTGCAAAACGAAGCATTACTGAACAATGTTGTTAAAAGACACATCGATATTCACCCGATAACGATCCGATATGAATCGATATAAAATCCGTGTATCGATTCCTGATAAACAATAAAATATTTCACATTTTTAAAGTATTTTCGCATGTGAGACATCTTTCTCATCGCTAAATCAGATTTCTATACCTTGGAATTTCCAAATCATTGCCTTTTGACTTGGTTTAGAGGCCTGTCCTGGCTCAAGCAAATTAGATTACCGCGTTCTATCGATCGATAATCGTAACAGATCGATTGATCGAGCGCAGGATCGATGCTGAATGACGTCACTTTGGGTGCCGTGTGCAAAAAGCAGACGCCGTAAGATGGCGCTTGGGCTCGACCTGCTGATACTTCGTAATCATGATTTGGCAATTAGTTATTCATTATTTCAGGCAAGTATAATCAATTAATGAGCTCCGGGCGAGCGCTGGATGTTTGGGATTTTTCGGGGCGGGTCTCTAGTCACTAAGTGGGGCGAAAAAAGCCGGGGTGACCGTGGAAAACGACGTTTTCTTGGGGATGGTGTGGTGTGTCTCCGGCAAGCAACAGTGCATTTCTTGCCATAACGTTTCCAAAAATGTATGCATGAATTTGGCAATTTTCCAGTTTGTCCTGAATGACAACATTCGATACAGGGTTGTATATTTTCGCATTCAAGATTCGTATCCTCTCACATTTGGTGACGCTTTCGTGGCATTCTTGTACTTTTGTTTGTAAAGTTGGTCAGCTGGTTAGTAACCAGAGCCGGATTTGTGCAAAGCTAGAGTCTCACACAGTCTGAAGCTTTCCTCCACCAAACTCCAGGCATTGAGTTCCCCCTTCTCCCTCGGGTCTTGATCGGAGTCTCTCTCCGGCTGGAGATCCTTGATCATCTAGACGTTACGTGGCAACAGCTTGAACTCATGATACCTTACCTTGCAGCTTCCTTTCCGGGATGATTTCCACTCTGATAGCGCTGTGCACGGTGCTCAGCCTCATCTGCGCGTTGCTCTTCATGACGATACGGACGCTGGTTCGCAATCGATGGCGGTCTGCATCGCAACGGCACACGGTGGTCGGCTTCTTCCATCCGTACTGTAATGCGGGCGGCGGCGGAGAAAGGGTGCTGTGGTGCGCCATTCGTGCGCTGCAAAATAAGTATGGTTCATCAATTTTTCCAGCGATAGAAATAATTGCTCGTTATTTCCGAGAAGTTTGCTCGTAACCGTGAAAGAATACACAGCAATTCGCAAAAACAAATCTACTACAGAGGTCACTTTCTCGTTTATAGCAGTTGTGGAGCTCGGGAATAAATCTCTTAAAACTTGTCAAATGTTCCGCTCCACAAGTTCAATCCCTGCAATCGTTTCTCTTTTCAGATACGAAAACATTCTTTGTGTGGTGTACACTGGGGACGTGGACGCCACCGAGGAGCAGATACTGAACCGAGTTAGGAACCGCTTCAACATCAAGCTGCCGCGCGACGTCAAGTTCGTGTATCTCACGCAGCGCAAGTGGGTGGAGGCTGCGACGTATCCCCATTTCACGATGCTGGGGCAGAGCGTGGGCTCCATGCTGCTAGGCCTGGAAGCGCTGCTGAAGTTGGCACCAGACATCTATTTGGACACGATGGGATACGCGTTCACCATTCCCATTTTCAAGTACATCGGAGGCTGCAAGGTGGGCTGCTACGTCCACTACCCGACGGTCAGCACCGACATGCTGCAGCGAGTGTCCGAAAGGAGGCCCTCTCACAACAACGCCACGGAGGTTTCCAGCAACGTCGTTCTCAGTTCTATCAAGGTCTTGTATTATCAACTTTTCGCGGTCCTGTACGGCTTCGTGGGCCGGTGCTCCGACGCGGTCATGGTGAATTCGTCTTGGACCAGGCAGCACATCATGTCCATCTGGAAGCAGCCGGCAACGACGTTTCTCGTCTATCCTCCATGCGATGTCTCGGAGTTGCAGAAAATCCCTTTGGAGGACAATGACGTCAACAGACCTATTCTTTCCGTAGTTTCTGTCGGTCAGTTTCGGCCGGAAAAGGATCACCAGCTGCAGCTGCGCGCGTTCCACCTGCTGCTCAACAACGTCCCTGCTTCGCTGCGCTCCCGGCTTCGGCTGGAGCTGATCGGCAGTTGCCGGAATGAGGAAGATGAAAACCGCGTCCAGGAGCTGCAGCAGGTTTGCAGGGAGCTGAACATCCAAGACTACGTGAATTTTTTTCTGAACGTGTCCTATGCGGATCTGAAAATGCACATGCAAAACGGAACCATTGGACTCCACACGATGTGGAACGAACATTTTGGCATAGGTACGCAACTTTACGAAGTTCCGATCACAGCTGCTGTTTAAAAACATTTTCTCGTTTATTTTTGACTAAGCCTACGGTGCTGTACTTCCAAAACCATTTTCTGGTCATTGCAGGAAAGCAAAATAGTATTGTAGCTTATCATTATTTATAATCTTTACCTGCGTGTTTATTTACAGGTGTGGTCGAATGCATGGCCTCGGGCCTGTTGACTCTGGCTCACAATTCCGGAGGACCCAAGATGGATATCGTCACAGAATTTGAAGGGAAGCCCACTGGATTCCTGGCATCTGATCCGCATGACTTCGCAGTAGCAATGGAGAAAATTCTCGCCATGCCTGCAGAAATGAAATTGGAAATAAAGAGAAATGCTCGGAAATCAACAGCGCGCTTTTCAGAACAGATATTTGAAACAAATTTTCTCACTGTGTTCGATAACTTCTTTTTCAGGTCAAACAATGCTGCTAACCAAAACCAATAAATATTGCCAACAAGTATCTTATTCTCTTCTCTTTTCTTGACTGCCCTAATAACTTTACTTAAATGGACTTAATATAAAGATGATTAACCTTGTATTTTGTCATGCTTTTAAATTTGAAAATTATTTTATTTTACCAAATAGCAGTGTTCTGATGATTTGATTAACTTCTAGATTACTGTAGAAATGTTTGGGTTGGATACTCTCATATAAAACTGTCTAGTACTATTGAAGCAAAAATGTGGGTGTTACTTTCCTTTTGCATGGTGGAGCATCCGTTTGGTACAACCTTTATGGAATCATTTTGAATTATTTCTAAAAATGTCACAACATTTCACAAAATCATGTCTAAAACAATGCATTTCAAGAAGCCCATCTTCAGGGATTGTACGATCTTTATTATTAGTTTTCCTAAAAATGGGCTGCGATTTTGTGAGATTTTTTGCCATTTTTAGAAATAATTCAAAGTTCAAAGTGATTAAAT
>JAQIXS010006420.1:0-10762 GCA_034700785.1 Rossiulus vilnensis | reverse complement strand
CAAACGCCAATATCTACTGTTCCACCAACTACCTACTTGTATCCTTTTAGTTTGGAAGTTTGGATACTGATATTCGTCATATTGGTGGCAGTAGCCATTGTTTTAGCTATGGTTATGCTGTGGAGTCCAGGATGGAAGAACTCTGATATCCCATCAATGAACTTGCATAGTAAAACGTTTCGCATATTAACATGGACATACCTAGATGAAGGTCAGTGTGAGAATTTCACCTCAATGAAGATGGAGCAGTTTGGCAAATTTTATTATTGTGTTACAGATAAAAATATATTTAAAGTCAATTTTAATAGAAATTAAAATCGTTTCCTCTTTGTAAAAGCTGTTTTTGATACGCTATGCATCTGAAAAGTTCGACGTGACTGGGTATTTTTTGTTTGTTGTAATTTTGAGATAACAATTGCAGTTCTGGAAGATCCACCAGGACTTTCAGCAAGAGTAATTTTCGGGGCAGTGTTAGTTGGTGTTCTGATGACTTTCATCTTTTACACCTCCGTGTTCACATCCTTCCTCGCGTACCAAGACTCTACTCTGCCTATCCGAACTATGGATGATTTAGTCGAGGACACCTCCTACAAATGCGTGATCGTCCGAAACACTATCTATGAAACCATGCCTCGAGTAAGTGATACGGTATCAGTCACTGATACTCAAGTTTTTGATCTTTCTAAATAGGCAACGATAGGATACATTTCAAATCTTAAGTGTAAATATATGTATTAAGAACAAAAATTGGTAAAAAAGGGCTACAGCTTAGGTTCTCCCAACGTGAAAGAATCACTCAAAATACCTTTAAAGTATTTAGAGATTATAAAAAGCTGTTAATGTCTTAAATTAAATGGATTCAACGTTAAAAATTAAAATAATTAAAAAGAAGCTTAAATTCTTATAGTGTTCGACATTCAAAAAATAGTCGCTCTTGATAATACTGATGCTTGAAGATATATTTTTACTGCCCCAGAATTGCCCTTCAAATATTCTGATGATTATTGTTGTTGTTACTGTGTCTTTTAAAGCGAGCGAAATCTGGGATATACAAAAAACTATGGGACAACAAATTAAAGGATACACTAGAATTTAGTTTGGGAAAAAGCATTCATGACTGCGTCGAGAAGATGCTTCGAGGACAAACTGTATTTATAGGAGATAAGGCTAGCATGATCGAGACGATGAATAACAACTGCTCAGTTTCAGACGTAAGGACAGACTTAATAAGAGAAGATTTATACATGGTCACTCGAAGTGATTTTCCATATAGCAGGATATTTTACATCAGGTGAGTCGAAATCACGTTCAGGGATAGATTAAGAGCGAAAGGCCTCTTGACCTTCCTTATATTTTCTTCTGTTGCTCATTTTCAGAATGCTGCGCATCAAGGAGGGTGGTATCTTGCATCAACTGGGAAAAATATATAGCACAAATGTCAGACCTCCCTGTGACACCGGTTTAGAAAATACCATCTCAGCCTTCGGAATTGAGCAAGTGGTGGGACTATTTTTCTTGCTCCTTTGTGGGATACTTTTATCGTTAGTCGCATTCACTGCCGAATACTGTGTCAATCTCAGAAAGAAACATTTTCAAAGCATTGAATAACAAGCCTGCTCAATACACCTTTATTATTAAGCGTCGTTAGTTTTAGTTTATAAACATACATGCACATGTAAATCCATTATATCTTCTTGTAGTCTTTACTTTATTTTCAGTATTTTGCTCACTGGAGATGACGTGGTTAGTTACAGATGTTATGTAAATAGATATGCATAGCAAAGGCAACTTACTGTTAAGAAAACTGTAAGCTGAATAATGAAGCTAAAAATAGCTATTATTGAATTGTTTATTTTGTACAGTGTTAACTATAAAGTATTGATATTATTGTCAATAATATTTGCGCTCTATTAGAATTCTCTTGCGTTTCCTTAGCAAAATAAAAACTGCTGAATAATAAATTGAGTTGATGAATTTCACCCCCATACCACATGGCATTCACTTACTGATTGTTGGGTGCTGAGTTAAATTGAATTGAATTAAACTCTTAGAACAATTATACTTCTAAATATATCAAAACCGGCCGATGTTACATGAGAAAACATCGAAGCTAATTTACCGGACCGTTGAAACGCCGCAATATGGCCGATATTATTCTCAATAATTTACTCAAGATTCAGCTTTGCATAATTATTTATGAACTTGTATGAATTGTAATATTCATTAATAACTCGATACATGCAAGTTCTTTTGAAACTTCGTTCGAGTTTTTCTGTAATAAAATTACATTCTATTCTATTCTATTCGATAAATAATTGCGGTGAATAACTAGAAAATATTTATTTGCAGCTTCATACGTCTCTGTTGAATGCTGACATCTGCGTCCATTTTCTGTTTCACCTGCACTAAATACATTGATTGCAACAAGTTAAATACATTGATACATGTATATGCTTGCAAATTAATACAACGTATTTAACATTAGTAAAATTTTACTCCCACGTAGATTTTATCTGTTAATTACAGTAGATACGAATGTATAAGGATATGTCAGTGAGGTTTCGGCAAATAAATCTCATAATATATAATATATTTATGAGATTGTGCCTCCCCAGACATGTGGTGTCCTTTGCACTTGCTAACAATGGCTAACTATTAAGCCAGTAATTGTAATATCTTTAATACCAAGGACAACTATACCAACTAAGAAACTATTATGTGCTTTCTTAATGGGAAATTGTGAGCTATCCCATCATACTAAAATTTTCTCGTGGGTAGGCGACACCGCATTGGGGAAGTTTTCATTCGCTCAAATATTAAAGTGACGAGTGCTAACAACACTCCACACGAGAGCAAGAAAAATAACCCAGCAACTTGAAGTAATCCTAGAGTCAAACTTTGCTCTGGCTCGTCACAAGGTGGTCGTTCTTCAGTCATGTATTTCTTGCCTAAACGATTGAAAAGTCCTCCTTCGGTGATATGCAATAATCTAACAAGGGACACAAAATAAGAATGATGACATTTTGAATTTTTAAAATGAAATATGTCATGAAAAAAAAGTATTTTGCCTCATGTAAATCATTCTGCTGTAAGGGAAGTCGTTTCTAGTGATCATACATAGGTGCTCAAGAAGTAATCTGGTTTTCACCGTTGAAATACTGCAATTGTAGTTCATTCCTGCAATGATACTTGCACCGTCTGCAAGCAGTACGTTTTTATCTTGGTACATCGTTTCAACGGCAGCAGCGATGCCAGGCAGCAGTATTTTTCTTCCTGATTTTTGCATCTTCTTCCATAATTCTCTGAATATTCCGTCTTGAGCGAACTATTTTCACATTTTTAAATACATTATTATCGCATTGCGACATTTGTCAAGGTGAATATTGTTTCGATTACAACATATTTTTGACATTTGAAATTAGTGGTAGTAATATTGAAAAGTAAGAGCAGGTAAATTATGTATTGTTCATTAGAAAAATTCTCAATATTTTTTATGTTTGTCAACGTTTTCTCTATTTGCAACTTTTACTTGTATCTTCAAATTGTATTATTTTACTTTTAGAAGTAAGCGGAATTTTAGAAAAAGCCTTACAAAGTAGATTGAGACTGATTGACAAGTCAGATCAAAGACGATTGCTCATGTTTTAACGCCATTATCAAAAATTGCCAAAAAGAAATGTATGTTAATTAATTAGATTTTTCATATTTTTTGGTAGAACGCTGCTGTTTTAGAAGTCTGTAATTGGGAATGTGTTTTCCAGAAATCCGTAGATTGAAAGTTTGCAAAATAAACTTACAAAAGATAAGCAAAACGTAATTGTAAGATCAAAGCCTAAAGACATGTACGTTCCTAACTAAACGTTAAATAGATTTATAATTCTCAAATGCATTGGGATTAATTTCGAATGATCAAATGATACTTTCGAAATTGGACATTGTATGAATCTAAAATGTCAACTCTCATGAAAATGTATTAAACGTGGATTATGCAATAATAATTAATCCTAAACCGGGTATTGCACAGTCACTATACTTGTACTTGTGACAAAAACCATCGCTTGAGGTAACCTGAAGCCTGATTATAAAACTGATAAAAACCTTTAAAACTAAAAGGGTGATCCAGAAAATCTGACCTTACTATGGAAGGATTATCTTTTTAAATGAAATGTTGATTTCATTCATTTACTTTTCATCCGGTTGTAAAAGAAATAGGGAAAAAATGACTTTTCCATTTTCTTCGACCAACTTACTCTAAGCAATCCTTCATAAACTGAATTTTCCACAGATGTGGCGGAATATTCTCGACTGTCAACTAAATCTCTCAAATTGCGAATCGGCATCCTTAGTTCACGATAGGCGAGGAAAGATGTGAACACTGAAGTGTAAAACACGAAAACTGCCAGAGTAGCCAATAAAAGTGTTCCATAGATCACTTTAGCCGGAACCCCTGGTGGATCAATCAAAACTAAAAATAGGAATTAAATTACATTTACAACACTATGTCAATTGCATTTCCGCCTTTTCATAAAGACAAGACGGTGCCTGGAATAAAACTGCATAATTGTGAGGATCACTTCTTAAAGAAATCATTTATAGCAAATGCATTTTTTTCATATACTTGTATTTCGACTGACCTTCTTCAAAAAATGCTCCTGTCACCAAACGAAATGCGTCGCTATGCGATGATTGAGAGGGAATTTGGGCCGATTTCCATCCAGGACTGAAATACATGGCAATGGCCAGTGCCATCACAACGGATACAAACCCGAATGCGACACATGCCCAAACTTCCGTTGTGAACGGAAACACGTGCGCTGTTGGTGAAACAACAGGCGTTGGTGTTGTGTAGCCCAATGACAGATCCAACTTGGACAACGGATACAGAAACCGTGACGCCTGTGAGCGAAACTTGGCTTGCATGAAACCATTGATGGGGAAATCGATTTCCTAAACAATAACATTTAGAATTAAATTTCTGAAAATCAGTAATTCGTATTTACATTTTTATTCACTCCCCTGTCTTCAAGATCCCACAAATTAGGTTATTGAAAATGACCGATCAGTAAGTTCAATTTATTCGATGAAATGCAAAGATAATTCCAAAAACAATAAAGAGCAAACACATTTAGTTATCATCCATATTTTTATAAATTAAAAAAACTAACTCTCGTGATCAACAGTTAAAAGAAAAAATGCAGCACAAATGAAAAGTAAAATTAAAGGAAATTGATTTTAGTAATTCTAAAACACATCTTGTAAAAATACATTTCTGAAAATCATAGAACATTTAATGTTTATTCATTGATTCACGTTTACGATTCTACCTACATGTATAATTGTACATGAGTCTGACTTCAATAGCTCATGCTATTTGACGATTTATTACCGTTCATCGATGGTTAAATTTGCATTTATAGAATTAAGTTAAAATATTATGTACTTTTATAATTACCTTTCTGTAAACTACCCCTAGTAATCCAGTGTACGTTCCGTTTGAAATAACTCCCCAAGATTGCGGGTATGGCTTTATTGTATAACTAAAATATACAATTCGATTCAATAATGTTTTCGTATTATTTAGTTACGAATTATGACATAATACTATACAAGTCTCACTTAGTATTGAAATATTCCAGCAACATTTTCATTATTTCTACCTTGTATCCGCTAAAATAAGCGCTACCATTCACCTGTGTTACATTGACATATGGGGGATGCTAGAAGAAACAAAACACAGTTTTCAGAATATGCATCAATGATAAAGATAATGGTTAATTTTAAACGGGAAACTTTACAGTAAAAGCTCCTAATTTTATTTGTCTTCCTTTAAGCCGTAGATTCTGGTCCATTGATTCAAAGTTCTCTAGGATAAATAAACCTTTTTGCACACTCCATTGGGCAAATTTTACAATTTCAATTTGTCTTGTTTGGTAACTGTAGAAAACGTCGTAAATAAAAAGCTCTGGAGAATTGCTTAAATCCACTGTGCACTACAAAAAAAATATATCTTACATTGCAACAATATAGTTTACATTGCAACCTATAGTTTAAAAAACAAAGTACCTCACATACTGTTTGTGGAGAAATTATTGTGACTTGAGAATCAACGGAAATAACTGCGTTGTGCAGTGTTTTTGGAAGCGTTTGACTGACAAATATCCACCTGTGGTTCGTGTTTAAAAGATTTTGAATTTTTATCTGTATGAACAAATGAAGCTAATTATTAACGCGCCTGCATTTATCGACGAGCAACTAATTCATTATAGAATAGAATTAAAATAATGGAACAGTAAAACTAATTATGAGACACAAAAAGCAAAATATGACTGATTCTTACATTTATAACATCATTTGCTTACCACATTAATAATTTCGTCGGTGTTGTGTTGATTGCAAATAATCGCAAAATTGCTAAAGATTTCAGTAGTGATCATCAGCTTTTTCTCGAAGTCCATCTCGGGAACCATATAAATTACATCAAATAACACGTTGATTAAATGAATTTTTAAGTATGCATAAATATCGGAGGGACGAATGCCTAGAAATCGTTCAAGAACAATATAAGAATTTAGACTTTAAAATAATTGAAATGAATGCTTTGTTTTCATAGTAATTTTTACCGGTATGAGCATCAACAATGAAGAGCACGTTTTCCATTTTCCAATACGTTATCAATCTAATCACAGACTCGATTGAGTTATGGTATGTTGCCAAAAAAACGGTGCCTTCCATAAGCGGAAATAAACTGTAATGCCGTTTGTGACATTTTGCGTCAATGTTGACCTCGTTGCTCACATTGGCGAAAATAGAATTTAGATAATTGCATGGAGCTGAAAAATTCAAGCATATTTTTTTTTAAGCAAAAGTCAGATTTATTTAAATGAAATTAACGGAAACAATTCTGTTATCATATGCCTGATTTCATACTGGTCTTGAGTTTTTTAACATGCTGAAAAGCTATTAAATGTAGTTAGTATACTGTAGTTAGAATAGTATTGTTAATCTACACAATTAAAAGTGATTGTGTTATTAATCCTACTTTTCAAAAAGTCAAAAAGTTCCATGCTTAAAGCCTCTAGTCTTGATCGCAGCATGTCCAATTGGAGACCCTGGGATTGCATATGTACTATAATACATTAACTACCTCATTGATTTTCAAAAATGGAGTAATTTAGAAAATATCTTACCGGAGCTATTTGTTAAAAACTGGAGGTCTTGAGACGCGTCACTACTCGCGCTGAAGCATAATATAAATATCACTGAATTGAAATTTACCTTAATAAAAATATTTCTGTACATTTAAATATGTACGCTGTTCCTCTGGTAAGTGAAAGCAACTAGAGTTCCATTTCTTTCCATTAACATATTTATATCCATTGAAGCGATCGGTTTAATCGGTTTAATGACAACATATAGTTGCCAATGCTAATGCGACATATTCTTTCAATATTAATTCCACATAGAGTATGACGAATGTATGAACAACCATATATGCGCATAAATATCGAGTTGCTGATAAATTTATTCCATGGTTTGTTCAATTTAAAGTTACGTTATTGTGTACTAATCGTAATTTGCCAAGCCGACATAGAATAAATGCTTTGCAGCAACTATTATCGCAGCAAGTATTATCTATTATAAATCCGATAATAGTGAGGAATGATGACATATTTTTTATGTAAGCCAGAAACTCACTATTTGTGAAAATTACCATGAACTGTAAACAAACAATAATGGAATATACATGCATCTACATGTATATTTGTTTTTTCCGTATTCGATTGACAGAATATGTATTAAGAATAAAATATTCAACAGGTAATGAATCAATTACAGTTATTATTTAAAACCATCAGGAATTTACTACACATTTGACTGTCGGAAATGGAATAATTTCATAAATATCTTACCGGAGTTATTTGTTACTAGTTGGTGATCTTGAGAAACGTTAATACACATGTGCGTTTTGAAGTATAGTATTAATAACACTGAATTGAAATTTATCATAATGAATATCTTATTGTAAGATGTAATATGCCCACCGTTATTTATACTTTGTTAGGTGAAAATAACTAAAACCAAGTTTCTTTCAATTTATATATGTATCAGTTGAAACTTCAAGCTATCGGACACATTTTTTGACATCTCAAAGTGCCAATTAGATCCACTTCAAAAATACCTTCAATATCAATTTAAATTCGTCTAATTTAGAATGTATAAACACAGTTTTATTCCAGTAAATATAGTATTGGTGACAAATTTCATCCATGGTCATTTTTCTCAAGCAACTGCATCAGAAACGCGGTGTTTGTGAATTCATTTGTCAGGACTAAAGATTATAAGACAGTAACTCTGTGTCGCCAATTACCTTAGTCTGATAATAATCTGAATTGGATAATTATATGCTTTATATTAATAGACAAATAACATTAATATTTACATTTAAAAACTCAAAAGGGTCTTACTAATGGCTTATAATTTGAAAAAATGTGTAACATAGCTTATCTCCGATTGATATGATTTATATCAAAGAAATATTTCAATAATGATTTTCAGCTAATATACTATTGAACGGCGTAAATTCATATTCTTTGACAGGTCGTAATCATAAAAGCAAATGACAAAGGTGGTATACACATACGTTGATATGCATATAATTATTATAATTTGGCTTTATTCATTGAGATGAGTGGGTAGCAAATACGTAAATGTTGATGACAGAATGCAATACACTAAGTTATCGTTCCTAATTAAGAGGCGTGCTTCATGCGTTAACTAGTCGTTCTTTGGCATAATTACATATTTAATTGCATTTATGGCTGAGCTATTAATTAACGATCGATCAAAAGACAAGCAAGTTTTTTCTATCTGCAAGTATAACATGAAACGATTAATGTTTCGTTGATGCAAATATTTATTTTAATACATTCACGTTTGTTTGTTTTGTGAAATGATAAAAAAAGGGAAAATATAGGTTTTACTTAATCCTATAACGAATTTTATGATGCAAAAAAGAATTTTAAATTGAAAAATTACGACGTGTGCCAAATAAAATCTAGAAAGATCTGAAAATATTATAAATATTAATATTATTAATTATTAAATATAACAATTTTATTATTAATGAAACGAGTGGATGTGCTTTCCATACGTACATGTTAAGAATGTAAACGCGTAAAATACTGACAGTTAGAATCTTATTTGACACGATTAACTGATTGATAAAATATTCGGAATGGTAATGGTAACTAACTTCCTTGAGGGTTTGGTCAAATTTGTGTTGAGCATATTTCACCGATGTCAATCAACTCTTGTTTATAAATAGACTACTATGCCTTATCCGTTACTTTTTACCTGACCAACCTACTAATTACTATGTAGTAAGTTCGTAAGTAAAAAAAGTAGGTGTAAGCAGAAAACTCTGATTAGACTGCTCCATAAAATTTCTTTACTGTAGTTAAAGGTAACAAAACTGAGGAAGTTAGCGTTACAAATTCAGTACAGTTTTACTAGACTACCTACATTGTTATGCTAAATTGTCGCAACAGGAAATGGCGAAAAATTCTGCTTGGAATGTTATATATTTACTTTTACTGTGACAAAGTTATGATGGAAGCAAAAAATGCAAAACAAAGAATATCAAAATCAGGAAACTCTTCAAATACGAACAATACCGATTTGTATTTTTGTAAGTGGAAAGCGTCTGAGCAAAATACTATAACAAATAATAATGAGAGGCAAGATTCGTTAAATCAAAGACATTTTAAAACTGATCTCACCAAGCGCCATGCATTGCATTTATTTAAATTAAATTCGGCTGAAAACAATATTTTCAAGTTGATATTTCACAGTGTTCTGCAGAGCGTTATTGATCTGATAATCTTTTGGAAACGAATTAACAACATATTTATCATTGACGATTGGTCTGGTAAGTTTCGCATTATTTTTAAAAGTTACATAATTAAAAATAAAATAATTAATACTAATGCTACGGACGCATTGTTATATCTTTTCAGAAATTGAAGTCAGGAAACTTAAGACGTACCTTGATTTAAGCTTATTTATGTATGGGGTTAAAATCAATTTCTTCATAATGAAGTTCAACGCGGAGTTCGATTTTAACAAAGTAATGATCAACAGATCATTTCAAAATGTCGTAATTCTATGTCATGACTACTCAGCCATAAGAATAATCAAAAAGGTAAAATAAACTGTAAAATACACTCTAAAATGATTGATTTGTAATCTTGTTTGTATATTATTTCATCAGGCAATTGTCAATGTGTTCAAATAATATAGCAAAAATATTACGTGCTATCCACACATTTTAAACAAGAATTAATATTCAGAATTTTGTAACATATTATCGTTGTGAGGGTACAAGTACAACTTCATTGCATAATTATATGAATATAAATTTGGTTTTCATAATTTTATCTACAAACATTTAATAAACATTTAACCATAATTTGAAGTTGATCACTTACAATTTATTTCTTTGTTAATAATTTTATTTATTTGTAAATTGTTTCCAATGACTCTTTAAATTTCTCAGCAAAAATCGATTACTGGTGGCAAGTTACTTTTATTATTAGTGGTAAAAACGTGTTATTATTTGCGATGATAATTATTATTAATTAGACATGTTTTCTTGTATAAACAGGCGAAGCAGTTTGAAATTTTTAATACAAATCATACGTGGATTGTTGTAAATCAACGCATTCCCGAAATATTTTTCTCCACTATTATTTCTAAAGAATCC
>JAQIXS010006419.1:0-10763 GCA_034700785.1 Rossiulus vilnensis | reverse complement strand
CTGAGATGTTAACAAGTCCATAAATAAATTTTTGACATTTCCCATGCATCATACAAAAGCTACGTAAATTTGAATTACTGCGTCCAACTATATGAACGGTTTTGTGATTAATGCAGATAAAAGTCGAACCCCCATTTAAGTCGCAAACCCTAGTGCGACGTTTAGGCTACCTTGTATTCATGTGCCTCAAAAATGTTCATATTTATATCTAGTACCTGTTGAAAATTTATGCAATGAAGCCACGCAAATATTGTATGTAGCATAGGATAATTTAAATAAATGATGTTTTTCGCAGAAAAAAACGTCATGGGACGACAGAGGCGCGTACCCTGGTGCCTAACCAGCTGGATCCGCCGCTGATCCAGCGCAAATAATTATGATAATTATAATGTACACTGTAGATAATGAGGTATGAGATGACTTCCTTGAAGGATGACATTAATTACGGAAGTTGATAAAATTGCATCAGCATTTAGCAGAGTTAAAAAAAGTTTATTTGCGTCATACGATGAATACAATTTGATGAAATAAAAATCACATACAAATAAGGAATACTTTCAAATGAATACCTCGATGACGTGTTTTTTATATTCTTGGGTTTCATTTTTTGTGTCATCCAACCCAAATGTCAGTTCGACAAAAATCGTGTTTATCGATTCGTCTTCAGGTTCATGGGTGAAGTACACTTCATAACAATAAAACAAAACATGAAGCAATTTTAGGAAAACTAATTACATAAACGGTGGCCCTGAAATTTTTATCTTTAAAAGGAACAACGTAAGCGAAAGTTTGTAAAAAAAAAGAAAATAATGAATTTAATGTAGGCGTATATTATTTACAAATTTTCTTAGCCATTTTTAAAATTCAACTAATGCAGTCAGCAGCGTATTTTACAAAACTAGGACAACGATAATGCATCTTAGTGCACTTTCTAAAGAGATGTGTAGGGGGAATAAAAATAGCGGAGATGCCGCAGACGAAAATTTTTTTTGGGGGGGGGGGGGGAGAAGCACACATCGTAAATGATGGATTTATAAAATAGCACTTTTCCATAAAAATGATATCATATGTACTTGTATATGTCTGGTAGATTATTCATCAATCCACCGAATGTCCCTCAGAGGCTCAGAAGGTGCTTTCCGAGGAATAACCTTGCACCCATGCGATATTACTCTAAAAGTATTTTCATGCTTTATAATTTGTTAGATTGGAGATGTTTCTATTCGACTGATTAATAAAAATTACTGTGAACCGTTTATCAAATGACTCAATTTCGCACGCTCTTTACACCCTGGTAAAAATGTCAATATGTGATTCTCTACTGGTATTTGAGACTACTGATATCACTTTCTGTACTGGTATTACTATGGTATTTGGGACTACTGACATCAGTATACTTAATAAGATATACTTAGGGCATGCCCTTGACTGGCTGGGAGATTTAGAATTTCGGACATCATCGTTTTTATTACAATGTACTAAAAACGATGATTAGTGCCAATTCGCCTTCATGCGGATGATATTCCGCGTAATGCATACAATTTTACTGCATTGATAAAATCCCAAGCCAAGCCGCATTACACGCTTAAACACGCTTCACTCTAGCATAAATAAAGGATAATTTCTACGGAAAATGTAGCATCCGAATTCACATGTCACTCGTTTAAAATGCGAATCCATTCGCCAGTGCGTGTCGAGCTCAATGACATTGAACGCTTTATTGCGTGATGTTATATTCAGTTATTCAATTATTTTTACCTACATGCTGTTTATGTTTGTAATTGCAGTTTAAAGGCACGTTGCATGAAAATGTACACAGTGCGCTTATTACTTTTTTTGATTAGCGCAATTCAGCAAGATAAGCATGTTAATCAGTGTTTCATATATAGTTGCCACAAAAAAGTAATGGAACAGCATTAAATTGTGCATAGGTAAACTAAATAGAGTACAGTGGTAAACTTAAGTGTTGTAATACGTATCTTACATAGCTCATGCAACAAAATTAAGAAAGACCTTTTTACAAGATAAAATTATGAAAACAGTTCGAAACGTTTAACAGTGGCATCGGATTTTTAAATGCCAATTTGAAATTAATATTTTGTGTGAATAACTGCTTCCAAAGGTTTCAGCATTGAACTCTTGGTGATGTCCTGGAATGCTTTATTCCATTGTTTTTGTAATATCTGCTACAAACTGTTTGAATCACTCTTTCTCTTTGATATCGAAATCTGCACTTTGTAGAGTAGCGATTACGAACTAAATGACTTAACATGTGGTGGGATACTATGATATAAGCTATAGTTAAATTTTCACCCCGAACTTTATTTAGCGTAATTATCTATTAGGTAACCAAAACCACATTAAGCCAGAAATCAGCCAACTAAACCATTATAATAGGGTGTTTCCAATTTTGTGTACTCTTATATGTCCTTGCACCTATACATTCACATTTACCTGTGAACAACAATTTTCATATTTTTTAAATACTTCGTGTCAACTGTAGATATACAGTGTATAAACCTCTGTTAAGGTTGTTAAAGATTTGCTGTCTTGTAACTTCTGAAGTATACTATTGAAAACTCGCCGAAAATGTAATCATGAAAAATAATGGTGTGGATATTTACATTAACGCATGTAGAAGAAACTAACGTTGGAAAACAGACTGATGTGAATTCAGACTCGTTTGTGTGCGAACAGTCTATACAGAACGGTTTTTAAGTGGAATTTCGTGGAGGACGTTTGATAGAAACTTGACAGGTGATAAGTTCCGTAATTGCGATGCGCACGTAAGTGAAAAGATCGATGGATGCGCCATAGGTCCATACCTAAAAGCTGTTAAGTTTCGGCAGGGTTCAAAAGGGGAGTGGCTGGGCCACATTCCTGAAATTATCCAAATTAGAAATTGGGTGGTGGGCGGTACGATGTCCGCCATCCGACCACCTTTTCGGAAGATGACGTCACTGGCGACGGACACTTTAGAATGAAATGGAATCTTGCTTGCCCTTTTGCGCCCTGTACGATATGTCACCACGTGGCGCACCTTTGCTGTTTGGGTCAGCTGATCGAGCCGATCAGCTGACCTGCCGAATTCTTGCATGACGGTAGCCATATTGTTGAGTGGCACTTGCTTTTTCGATGTCAGCCTGTGCGGCTGCATCAATGTTATTGTATGCCATTTGAGTGGCCATGGTTATGGCAATTAAAGCTAATTGTGAGTCATCCACTATGCTTACCTCTTTTGAAATAACACCAACAAAAGCAATGCTACGCAAAGCGGGGTGTGCCTGTTTAGTGGTATATTCACCTGCCCCTTTCCTTCCTCCTCCCCAGCCTAATCATACATTATTATGCCCGCTGCACACTAGCTTAAGATACTCATATTGCCACGAAACATGTATTTTGGACATCAGAGGTTTCTTCACATGACAATACTATGCGAGTTTATTCGTAATCTCAGTTTCATACCATGCACTTGAAAAATATCAGGACGTTGACTTGCGCTATTTCGAAAGCAGATTTTTCGTACGAATATCACGGTATGTCAAATTCTTATGAAATATAGACTTTGACACCAGCGATTGGCGTCACTAAATGTGTCTAGTCGATACACGATATGTCATGTATATTACTTGTTACATGTACGTCTTTGACATACATGTGCAAGAAATCTCAAGAAAAGAAGGCACGTGGCATATAAGCTTAATAGTTTCGGCTACCAGTAAAACGGATACGCCACCGTGAGACCTGAGGGTTTCGTCAGTATCTTTCCCGCTGCTACAGCAGCGATTACCCTTTATTGATTTACCTTCAACTACGAACGGCGCATTACGTCAATCTAATCTATGGACGGCTTCCTGGCATATTGCCCAGGGTCAAGGGCATGTTCATGACAGTTCGTAGCAGTGCTTTGTGGCCTTTGGAAGGTTTACAAGGTTTGGCATGCGTTGGATGCGTTAAGATTAATAATTTGTGATTCTCAATAGCGGACATGACACAATCATTACTTGTCTGTCAGTCGTACACGAGCATGTTAAATTTCATCATTACTGGCAGACATTCCATTTAGGTTTACCTTACACGAATGTTATTAATGTTATTCTTAGGTAATGTCATGACATTACCAACAAATGGCAACAATCATTACTCCTTCATTTCTTGTCAGCCATAGACGATTGTTAAATTCACATCACTAGGCCTACTGACAATCGTCCAATTTCATTTGATGCACTTTACACGATCGTTACTTTCTGCTAATGACATTAATATTATTACTGGCAGGCATTTAATATCAGTTTTAACTTACACGATCATTAGTAATATATTGTGCGATAACGATTCCTAAATATTTCACAGAAAAAACGACTTTTAAAAGAATACCTTCCAGATTGTAATCTGGATTTGATCTTACCCTTATGAAAACCTTATGAAAAAACATTTTTTTTGGGAGTTGAGCGAAAGCTGCCATTTCTACGCCGCACTCCCTTAGCAAATTAAAACGGATCTTCCTGCCCAACTTCTCCGTACAGCGCAATTACCAGAAGCATATGAGATATCTTTGCAATCTTAACCGAAACGAATTTTAACTAACCTAACCGATTAAAATTTAAACGCGGAATTTCCATATGCGACGCATTATAATATTATATATATTAGTTATTATCATTTTTATTTATCCAATACATGTATGCGTTCGAGGTGTGCGCTTCATCCCAGATGGCTCACGGCAACAACTAAATGACTGTCAATTCTTGGTTGAGTTGGTATGTTAAATTCAATCAGTGGATGGCGTCACTGATGGTTACTTGCACCTTTTTTTCGTGGAATTACCAATAACATGACATTGCTTAACATCTAGTTGTGAACGCATGCAGAATTGTAGCCAACTGAGCTTTTGTTGGTTTAGTTTTCCTCAAACTTTTGTCTGTTGACACCTGTCAGCCTAAGCCTTTCTTATGCTCCGCGCCATGTTAAACGTTTAGTAGGTTGGGGAAAGTAAAAAAAAATGTTCACCTCCACCCTCTCCTTGAAACCAATTTTCTGCCTAAAGTAGAAGAAAGAAAAGGCAGCTTGGTGCTCCTTGACATTGCCAGAACTTTACATTTAGTCGGGGCTATTCAAGCAAAATATTTAGTTTCTCATGCACGTTGACCAATTTGAAGGTACCGTAGTGCATGTAAATGTGCCTAACGTGATAGGTGTTTCATGTTACCATGTGGTTACATTATATGAATTCATCTTATCCTACGCATCTTTACTGATCATGCAACGAAACAACATACATGTAGTTCTACTCGAAAAAAAAGTTTTCTACCGATAATACTGTAATGCAAATACCTGTATACTTACATTTTAGCGCTCGAAATAAATTGTGATCAATGTTTGTAGATTTTTAAGAAAAATGTTTGCTCAAATTCCGTTGGAAACTTATTTTCTCATGTATTAATATTGCCAGCAAAGTAAACTTATGTACGCTCGCACTGTATTTAAATCGTGTCAACTTTGAATTTGATTTTATTTCTTTGTAGCTATGGTCTGTTGGGTCCAAGCGGGTGCGGAAAGACATCTTTGTTGAAATGCATTCTGGGACGATTGCAAGTCACCAAGGGTTCCGTTTTTGTGTTTGGGCATCCACTTGGAACCAAGGATAGTGGTATTCCAGGCCCAAATGTTGGCTACATGCCCCAAGTGAGTTGTTATAAAATCTCCTCTAATAAGCATACATTTCTGAGTAATCCATTTACTTTTTAAATATGACCACATTCTACCATAAATACCTTGACTATGCTCATTGGCCATGCCTTACATCGGGTTAAACACTTAAAGCTTCCTTCGACCTTCCAATTATTTTACTTAATACTAATGCTGAATAAAATCCATCACTTGCGACATGTTCACAAAATTTTATGATTGTGATCGTGGTTTTCAAAAATTTACGCTAGTAGCGTATTCACATATTTAAACATTTCTTATCACTGGTCTGTGCATTGCGAAGTTTATTGTGATAAGAATGGTGGAAATTTAAACTGGAAATTCTGGTGATTTGTTTTGAGTGTACAAGACACCTCATTTTTGATGTATTAGAAGTGTTCACATATTAATATCATAGCCATAAATGTCGGGAAAAGTAAGAATATTTTTTCGAAAATTCCACTCTTAAAACTAGGGGATGCGACTTAGATGGCCATATTATCCGCACCGTGTTTATTAACTTTATTTACGTTATTGTTTTTGTTAGGAGACGACAGTTTTCTTAATGATGAGCATTGGCGAGTGCCTTCAGTATTATGGTGCCATTGTAGGCATGTCCAGAGAGAAACTGGATTTTTCGATTGACTATTATGTGAAACTTCTAAGTTTGCCACCCAAGGATACAATCAATGGCAAACTTAGGCAAGGTTTTTATTCACTTGCGGTTGTTAGCGAGCAGATTACTGTTCATCAAAATTCTGATTACCTGCTTCAATTGAATTTAATTTATTGCATGTTCCTTTTAGTGGCGGTCAGTTGAGGCGTGTTGCTTTCGCAATTGCTTTGTTGCATTCACCCAAATTGCTGATTTTAGATGAACCAACGGTGGGCATTGACTGCATTAATAAACAAAAGTGAGTAAAACTTCGGTATTGTGAAGATGTGGGGTAATTCAAAAATGCACAATGACGTCTCGAGCAACTCTAATCGTTTGCATAAAAATATGCTTTTTGCTTCGATGTTTTTTGCGTTCGTATCCAAAGTTGCATTGTTTTTATTTTTTCGTGAACTGTATGTTGTTGTTTTTTATTTTTGCAAAAGTAATTTTTGTCACATTTTTTGCTCCAAATACTTATTGCTAAGTTTTCCTTTCGGTATATAATTTGTCGTCTACTAGAGTCTCCGTTTATTTATAGTTTCAAAATGTCCCGTTTATTTAATAAAAAATTAAGTAGATTTAAGGGGAAAAAACACTTTAGAGACCGCCTGAACAGGATTTTCCCCGCAATGCAATCTTGCATTACTGGTTGTATTACATTTTTTTTTTATAAATAACGGGATAATTTGAAATTATTAAATATGACGGATACCCTGGAAAAGTACCAATTATACACTTTGGGAAATAAATTTAGCAATTACAAAAAGTATTTGAAGCAAAAAATGTATTTTAGTCCAGCAGAGATTTCCAGTTACTAACGTGTAGTTTTAATATGTTATTTTAATATTAAACAGTTGTCCGACACGAATTACAATTGAAAGTAAATTGTTATGCCAGTAGTCAAAAGTTTTACAATGCATTACGCCATGCGATGGAAACAGACATTTCTTCATAGTGCGGAGTTTATAATTATCTCACTATACGTACCTTGTCTCGAACTGTTGCGTGCAATCCTTGCTTATCATACAATGACGGCAACAACATGTCACATTTTCCCTATTTGTTAAACTCCTCAGAGCTCACTTAACTATTAATACCCTGTGCGTACGTGTTAGTAACTGGCAATTTATTCATTTTCCAGAATGTGGAATCGCTTAGTGGAAATCGTACGAACGTCGGGCGCCAGCGTGATTCTGACCACCCATTACTTAGAGGAAGCACGTGGTGCGGATATGGTACATGTCTTTCTCGATTTTCTCGAAATTTCCTCTCACGTTGCTTCAGCATAATTCATTAGTTTCATGCGAACATTTTACAAAGGAGCTACACATCACTTCGAATTTAAATACAATGGCCACCTGCTTGATTGGAAGATCAAGCACACACAAAATAAAAACCGCATATAAGGGAAATGTAAATCTCGCAATAACCGGTGCTTTTCTATTTTCCTATTTTACTAACCTTCTAGACAAAAAAGGTTTCAAAAATACTTCAGCTGACCTACAAGAACTAAGCAAAATTAGTGAAACGTTTAACAATGATCATGTTACAGATTGCAAAATTACTCTTCCACAAGACTTTACTTCAAGCCTGACAGAATTATAATATAGCGTTCTGTAAAATTGTAGTTACGGATGAGCCAAAAGGATATCCTTAAGGCAAATATAGTTTGCAATTTTACTCTAATTACTTGTTATAATCGCTAAATTCATTTTCTCCCGTGTGGAATTTGTCATCTACTAGGGTCTCCGTTGTTCAATTATTTCAGAATGTCCCTATTATTTATAAAAACACTAAAAAATTTAATTCATTTGAACAACCGTTATGCAACCCGCATTGCAAAATTGCATTGCAGGGAAGCGCCTTTTTCGGTGGTTGCTTAAATTGTTTTTTTCAATTTCTTTTAGAAATAACGGGACATTTTAAAACTATAAACAATAACGCAAACCCTAATAGACGACCAATTCCGCTAAAGGGAAAATAAATTTAGCAATTATAATCGGTATTTGAAGCAAAATTGTGTAATTTTTGTGTATGGTGGGCATCCTTGTGGTTCAGCCTTAATGGGCTTTATATTTTGAGTAAATTATGTATGCAATTCTGCACATCATAACAAGTTTCATTCGCTAATTGTATATAACTATGGTAGAATTTGATCAGTAAGTTTTTGCAACTTGAAAACTTACCCATTCGTCAGTCATCTCACTTTTTGGTGCTTGCAGGTGGGCTTGATGCACAATAACACACTGGCAGAGGAGGACTACACTGAGCGGATTCTGGCGAAGTTCAATTGCCTCTGTTTGGAAGAAGTCTTCTTAACCATTTGTTGTGATCAAAGTTACAACAACGATGACGTTAATTGCAACAGGCAGGCGATGCAGGAAACTGTCGGAATGATTTCAAACGATGTTTGGGTCCCCATGGAAGCTTATAAGCCAATCACGTGTGGGACGAAGGAAGTGGATCAAGCATCTTGCGATGAAAACGTTTGTCTTCCGAGCAGCGGCTCTACAGGAAAATGCAGCAAATGGACTCTGTGTATGTCTGAATTGCGTGTGCGTTGGTACATCCTCAGTGCCTTGATAATGAAGAATTTCATCAATTTGTACCGGTTTCCTGGGTAAGAATGGTTGGCTTTAAAGCTCAATAGGATTTAAACTGAAGAAATTATGATCCCCTATCTCATAGGAAATTCAGAAGATTCCACTTACTTGAAGGTTTTTTAAATTTTATATTTGCAAATCTTTAAAAAATTCCGTTAAGACAATGTTTATCAAAACATATAGTGGATAAAGTTCAATAATGTGAAATGTTGCAGTGTATATTGCTGCTCGATTTGTCACTGGATCCAATGTCTGAAATGGTGGAGTACGTTGACAAAGACGTCTGCTGGACGTTCAAAAAAGTTATACGATACGCCACAATCCCACTGACTATCTTTGTTTTTCCTTTCATCTTAAAAACAAATATTTTTACTTCTTAGTACTCCACTAGTTTGTATTGTTTGCTTGATTAATCGGATGGAGGGATATTACATGTGGGAACATTCACATAAAATATGGCGCAGAATACCTGATGTGTAATTGGCAGAAAATTGCGAAAATGAGGATTTTAGTTCTTAGATTTAGATCACACGTGTAATGTTACAAAAGAAAATTTGATTGCTACCTTTTCATGTTACCTTGGCAGTTTCTCTCCTATTCCCCCCCCCTTTCCTCGCCGCCCCTCTTCTCCTTCCTGATGATCCAAAGTTCAACTTGATCTGTACAGTATTCTTTGTGGTCAGGTGATTGATGATGCAGCTATATTCTATTCACAAAATGAACTGAGGATGTTTGAGGAACTTTGTGTTGAGGACGTCCATATTCCTCACATCATCATGTTTTGGCATGCTCCCCCTCTCTTACAATTCAAGTCGTCCTATGTGCAGAGTTCCTAATAGCTTGAATTTTACCTCATCAGTATGACTTTGACCGTTAGAGAGGCATAGCTAGGTTGCACCAAACCCAGTAGAGTAGGTGTGTCTTGTCATTGTCCAATCATGAATAAGAAAATAGGATATCTTTCCTGAAGCTGCCAGGGCTGACTTTGTATATAATCACGAGTTTTATTTTTACCTAGGGCGTTAATATTTCTCATCATCCTTCCAAGCATACAAGTATTGATACCAGTGTACGTGTCAACAGGACCATTACCATCAGAGCTCAAATTTCTGGTGATCAATGCCGACTCTGGAAGTTTGAGCAGCCAGTATTTATCTCACCTAAATCGAGATATGTTCACTCTGGTAGTTCCCGTTTATCATTTGTTCCTTTGAAATGCAATGTTTTTCCGTTTTTCGTTATGTTCGAAAATTACACTATATGTAATTGTAATATTTTTAGCAGATTCTGTCAAATCGCTTTTTGTTGTTGTGTAAAAAGGTTCCCATTTTCCATTCAAGTTAACTTAAAAACTGAAGTGGAAGTTATTGTAATATGATAGAAAATAACTGCAGTTATATTACTTCATCTGGGGATCCTGTTGTAATTTGAAATTTTTTTTTCTACATTAGGTAAACACCAATAATTCAGCAGAATATGGATTTGAAAGTATTAAACATGGGGAATGTTATGGAATTATCAACATTGCGCAAAATTTCACAGAAGTACTGAGGGACAGGTAGTTTACATGCTTACCTGCTGTTATTTGGTGAACTTTCTTGAGACTAAACTAATTTGTTGTCTTCAATGATAGGATAATGAACACCCCTTTCGTGGCCAATGAAACGATTGCCAGTAGCATTATCCGCATAACTATGGACAGTAACCGTAAGTAACTAGTACCGTGAAACTATAAGGCTATAGTCAAAAAGATGCCAACCAAGAGTTCCTTATTGAACCTACGAAATCATGTGAGGGGTTTTTTCACAATGACT
>JAQIXS010006418.1:0-10763 GCA_034700785.1 Rossiulus vilnensis | reverse complement strand
AATGTATTTTTGTGATTGGGATTTGCTTTATTTCATAATGGGACGTCATTCATTGTTCATTATTTTCAAATTAAATTACCTGTTTGATCATTATTACAAAAGGATGATCTCTAGCAACATCTCCTCAAATAACATAGTTGATTTTGTGTTGATTTTCTATTAGTTGTAAGGTCAAAAGTCGAATGTCCTAAACACGACGTCGTTTTTCAAATGTTGGCGTCACGTTTTGTAAAAAAACGTCATTATAAATTGAAATTAGATGTCATCAAACTTATACACAATATATATATATATATGGTCAGTATGATGATTTTTGGTCGTATTTACTTTTGAATAATGATGCGTTTTATCCAGGGCGTCCAATTCTGTCGTTAATATCGCTTTGCGGTCCCAGTAAGGGCTAAAAATGTCAAGGCGTCCTTTGTGAACGCCCCAAAACGTTTACGATGCTCAGTCAATATTGGCAACCATCTTTAATTATCATAAATACTACTTTCATTTAATTTCGCTGTTCACTTTTTGTGATTAAAAACAAGCTCGCTCCGTGAACACACTATAGTGTTGTGCCTATTGTCAGCAGAGCATAGGTGTTGTCATGGATTTTATGCCTTTTACAATACTTGTCGATGACACATTAGGCTTGGCTGAAAACCTTAACAAATGCGATGATGGCATATTCCCTGCTTCAGGCGAAGGAATGATAAAGATGGACTGCAGCAAACGTTTCTTTGTTTGCTCGTAGGAGGCATGCCATATCTGATGCCTTCTTTTCCATTGTTTGCCCCTAGATGCTGATAGCGCCTGTTCTATTGCTAGATTGAACATTTATTCTCGATGTGCGCATATAACCTCGCTCTTGACACTCGTTTCTCTGAATATTTGTGGATGCTATTTTGTGCGCTGCGGATTTCATTCCCGACATGGCCCCGATGTGCGTTCCACCGTGAATGATTTTATCCAATTTCGGCCTGATTTTCTGTTACGAATGGAGCGCCGTAATAACGCGCACATGTGTGCACAGGCGGCGAATCCAAGGGGGAAATTCCCATCATCCCAGCCACAACTGCATTTCCATTTTTTCCTTTCGCCATGAGATTCGCGGATCGATACATTTCAAAAGTCCCGTGACGTCACTGGCAGTTGGATAGAAACGACGAGGGGCGCCATCTTTTAAGGGCTTTCAATGGATTACTCGGTACTCCCTTCACGCTTTCCCTGCAATCTGTACACCCCATTGCTGCATTTTCTTTTTCGCCCTCCCTCATTTCCATCGTTCCAGTCGGCATTCAACAGAATTATGTCTCAGGCAGGGTTTTGCCACATCCGATAATGCAACCAATGGGAATCCTAAATCGCAATAGCCTTTCGTTTAACTCTTTAACGCGCTCAACGTTTTCGTCATGATCGAGAGATTTATCGCCATAAATTTCATCGCACGCTGGTAATTTCTGATCTTCTGGCGAGAACTTGACGAAATTCAACGTTAACACGCTTTGAATAGCTGAGCACTCAGCGTCGATTACCCTGTTCATGACGGCTTTACTCCGAAATTGGGCGTCTTAAAATGTCCAAAACGGCAGATGAAAGTACGCCATGAGCATCTCCAACCAATGGAGCATTCGCTTTTGAGTAATGTAGCAAGTACTTCGAACACAGACGAAACAGTTTTTAGATGCATTTCGTTATTTTTTTAAAATAACGCCATTTTGACTTGAAAAATAACCAAACGTTAAGGTCAAATGTCTGTCTGCTGTGTTGTTCTGAATCCATACTGAATGAGGTCAGATTTCAATAAAAATAATGTCGCTTTGTTGTGAAAAAAACTTTGTTTTTAAGTGGGTAAGAAATATAGTAGAGAGAAGTAGTGTGAAGTAGAGAGAGTAGTTTTATGGTGCAGAATTAAAGTAAAGTTATTTTTAATTATAATATTGCAAGAGGCAGTTTAGTTCCATTCGCTAATCTATATTGCTCAGGTAGAGACAGGCATCCGTGTGTATTCAATTTCGTTAATGGAATCGTTATGACTTTTAGAGACGTAAATTCAGCTTCTGGTGCAATTTAATCAAGTTATCCACAGTCTAGCACGAATTAACATTGGTTGGGGATAGACGAGACAATGGAGTTTGAGTATTGTCATTAAGTTATTACATTATATAAAGTAATTTGAAATTGTACTGTACATGTATATACTGTATAATGAATCATGCCGATCATATTAGGTTGAATATAAGAAATCAATCAACCTTAACTGGATCATAAGAGTGGTTCAACCTTACTTCATAGATTCCACTTCGATATGCAAGAGACCACAGTACATAATAGATTCTCACATGAAAGCTTACTGAGACGGACAAACTTCTCTGTAATAACAAGTCCACCTCATCACTAATTTGGGTTGTTTTATTTCAATATTATAACCATGCACTAGTGACTAGAACGTGTATGCTTGGAGAACTTAGTTCCATTTTCAATGTAGGAACGTAATATGGAATGTGGAAAGTGTAACAAACTGTAAAATGTCAATAAAATTTTTTATATACCCAAGGTTATAACGTACGTGTGCTGTAAATACATGTACATGTAGTTCAGGTGAGTTCTGATATGAGAATTACACCTGTATATAGTTCAGATAATGTAAAACGTTCACATCGTTCGACTGATTATTTTACTTTTAAGAGTTTTTTTAAAATAACGATGAAGGTTATTTTTAATGTATGTATGGCTTTCCATTTTTGCCAAAATTGCCAAATTCAATACCATCTTCTGCTTCTGTTTCGATAAAGTTTAAAATACCGGTTAAAACACGGAGCGTCAATACTAGCTTTCGGAAGATTAGATTTCATGAAAATATTCGAAGAATTTTTTATAATTCCGAAATAAAAGAATTATGAGTCGCCTATGGGAATGAAGGATTTATTTAAAGAATCAGTGTCGATAATCGATAAATGTAATCTGCGGTTTGAGTTAAAAAGCTTCAGTCAAGAAATTCTGATAACGTTCCAAACGATAAAAAATTGTCTACCTATTTTCTGATGAGATTTAAAAAGTGTTTGAATTAAAATAATGCGCAAGTATAGAAAGATTATATTTCAATATTCGCTACTGATTGAAATCCTTAAGTCCTGCTTAGCAGTGATTCTCTTGACAGATACGATTAATTATGTTTGATTTTCTGAAGTTGTTCATTTAGTAAGCGAAGGATCTACCTATCACAAAAATTACAAATGGTTTTCATTTAAAAGTCAACGAAAGTGACTTTAAATTTAAAGAGAACTTCTGTTGAGTGATGCGATAGTCTTATCATAAATTGAAAAATTGGCTTTTGTGTTTTATTAATGTGGTCTTCTTGTAGCCGCCCTTCTAGTCTGTTCCGCTATTTCCCCGACTCCTTTGATATTTATTCTGCCTAATCGATAATTCTTTTAATCGCTTCCTCATAATACGTCTGACAAATGCTCCCCGAAGCGAGGGTGAGCTCTTTTAATTCATCGTGATTCTTTCTAGCAAATTAAATAAACCACGGGCTCTTTCACGAATTCGCCTAAGTTATCGATTTTGCCCAAAGACGTCACCGGAAGAATGGGTCCAGTGATTTATGCACTCAATCTTTTTGAGCGTGTATAATTCTTTCTTGTTTGATTCAATTGCCTAAATGCTTTCAAACATGCCCTTCTAAGGAACTAAATCCCCAACCGAAGAAAAACCGAAGAAAATTATAGATTTTTTTCAAAAATGGTGTATTAAATCTTAGACTAATGTGTTGAAGATAAATACACACATAGTTAAGTCATTTGTGATATTTTTTTTCTAAACGTTCTATTGTGAATTATGAGTTTTCGAGAAAAAAATTAAAATCAATGCGCCGATAAAATATAAAGTATATTAGCATACAATTGCATTTACATGTCATTTTTCTTAAAACGTTTAAAAAAAGCTATGTTGTGCATCACGTTTTAGGGTCTGGAATCTGGACATCTTTAAATGTCACCACGTTTTATTTCTCATGCATTCCATTTTCTATTCATTAATAAATGTGCAATGTACCATATACCTAAATGTTTGGGTTGTTGTGGACTAGTTTTCAAACTATTCTGATTTCCTTGGTTAAAATAATTCATGAGCAAGTATCCGCCTTTGAAACAAATTTTTTCGACATAGTTTACGAAATACATGAATGAGCCTTTTTGAATGTTTTTAGTTAAACTAATGCTTTTCTTTTCATGCCTAATAGTTTTTCCCAGGGTATTTTACTTAAGATTATCTTTATCATAAATCCAATTTATAAGTTTGAGAATTTCTTTGCAATAAATACTCCGTAAAAATATATATGTACATAATATCCCAATTTCGCTTCTGCTGTAAATCCTTCCTTATGTAAACCCATCCAACCGAAATGAGATTTGCTAAAACTTCAAAGAGCTGCTTCGGTTTTCTCAGTGCACCTCACAAGTAGCAGATTTATTAGATTTATATTTTATTGGAAAGAAAAACGAATATGTATCTACTTGAAAATAGACGTTTTGATATAAAGTATAGCGGAATTTATGATAAAAGCAACCATTCAAGCATTGCTCACGTTCCTGCCGTGCTAGTGTTCACCTCTATAATAAATTTCTTTCATAAGACAAATTTTATATTTTTATTATTCTGTGCACGCTGCTTCCTCTGAATATCCGTATATGCGGTATATATTTTTATTAAAAAATTCACAACAAACACTGCGACAGTTTTATTCTAACTAAAAATTATTTTAGAATAAAACATTCTCACAATCTTTCATTAAAATGTTTTTAGCGATGATATACATTTTTATGTTAATGAAATGGGAATTTAGAAAGATGCATCTAAATAAAAATGTAATGAAAGACTTTATGAAAATGTATTTAATGCAATGACTATTTATGAAACAAGTTTTTGAAATCGTAATAGGCCTAAATGTGATTTTCTTTCACAAATTACAAGCAACCGATTAATGTTGTGTATTCACTCAGTTTGAATCAAGCGTTTTGTCTAGTTTTTTCATGCAGATGCGAAACCATAAGCTGTTACACGAAGTAGGCGTCTTACATGAGATGTTTCCCTCAATCATGCCATGAAATTACATCCATTTTCAAGTTAGTGGAAATGTTAGGTGTACAGCGTTACAAGATTGGCGTTTATGCGTTGCAGGGATTATGGGTCCCATTTTGCGAGTCTTTTTTCTACTATTTCTGCGAATGTTTGAAGACCCTGAGGAAATTGACCTATTCGTGTGCCGGGTACATACAATACATTCTTTTATGTAATAGAAACTGTATTGTGCGCAGCAAAACTGCTAGGCAATCCAAGAATTTATCCTTCGCCGCAACCCCATTTCGCCGATTTTATTTTATACCACTCGTAAAACGCACTTCAGAATTTTCTCCTTATATTTCTTCGCACTTCAGTTCTTCATGTCTTGTTTTTATTTGCTGCGTTTCGGATATTAAAACGTTACGTGCTAACAAAATCGCTGGGCCAGGGTGTTCTTACAAATCGATGCATTGTCCGATCTATATTGGTCTTCAGATCTTCCAGTGAAATAGGATGTTTCAAATACAGTTTTTCTTAGGGCACCCTACGCAAAACAATCAGGGGGAGTGAGGTCAGGGGAGTAGGGGCCAAGAGTATTTGGACAAAACGATGTTACACACATTCAATTGTGAATATATGCCTGGTTATTTCAATAAAATGAAATGAAATAGCAATCTTGATTATACTTTGTATATACATGTACATTTCAATATAATTTGTTTGAATGTGTACAATCAACAAGAATATGTTTGCACACTGTTATAAGTTCCTCCACATCACGAATAAAATGCTATTCGTGCAGAGTTTCAAAGTATGATTGTCTCAGAAATGATCTATTTACAATTCTGTAATAAAAATTGACGAACTGTACATTTTCATAATAGATCATTTAAACTGCTCTCTTGTATGCTAAATATGCATTCTGTGTGCATGTATATTGCTATGCATTGAAATTGTCCTCATATAAGATGATCGGGCTCACGCACTTACTATACTTCGACTTACAGCCCACATGCCGAATTTTCAACGTCAGCTTCCACATGATGTCAGAATTTTTTCGATTGCTTTTCGGATTATTATCGTACTTTTCGTAAGAATTGTGGTTGCAACAAAATTTGATGATGACAGAATCCATTATAATTTCTGACTTTGAAATGACAACCATTTATTCCTCCCTGCCATCTAAGGCGCTTCACTTTTAGCGTCTCTTCCAAAGTAGCCTATAATCAATACGCCGCAATAGTCATCCTGAATAAACGTCAGTGGCTTTATTATAGTTACAGACGAATTCCTTCTGGTTGGCGTTTTGGATGGACGTTTGCCGACCGAGGATCGATTATTTTTTAATACGGGAAATGCATTCGAAGTATTACAAAAGTGAGTAATCTGAACGGAAGCGTTATGGCAGCTACCAGAAAATTGCGCTTTGCAAAACTAGCGTATAGTTATGCAGTATGCAATACTATAAGTATACTTATTTGACCTGATAGCATATTTGAATGTCACCATTTTCAACATTTTTTAATACACAAGAGCAGCTAGCAGTAAGCCTAAATTAATAAAAGCTATCCTACGCATATTGTTTTGCAAAAATAGTATAGCAATCGTCCATCATCTGCACAGTAGTAACTAGACTCAACGAAAGCGAATCTTTTTTCAAATAAAAATATGGTTATCGATATATTTCCTGCAATACAAAAACACATGCAGTCAAAAATCAATTTTTAAATGTAATATAAATGTATTAGGTTTGGGCATTACACTTTAAGTAACATAATTTGCATTATTGTTATACATACATGTATATCAAAACATTGTGGTTGTAAATTATAATGATATTAAGTTATTCTTGGCAGTTTACTGCATTAGATTCTGTTAGATTTCAAGCAATCACAGTTCAAACATTTTTTTTGCTATTATAACCTATACAAATTAGAGTAATTTAAACGAAGTTAGAAAGTATAGAATCGAACGATTTATGAATACACTACTTTGCAAACTGTCTTAGTTATACTTATAGTTTATTCAAAGTTTAATTTAATCTGTAATCTTAAAGCATACAATTCATATCAAAACTGTATAATTTTGTTTAATTTGGTATACTTATATTGTTGAATAAACATGCTCATATTTCGTTATCAGGTCTTGAGAATCATATTTATGATAATGTGGTAGGAAAAGTCGGCAAAGATCTCATGGGACCATATTACTTTTTCTTCGAAACATATTAGTAACGTTTTACGTAATCGAATAATTTCTCTTATCAGCCTGCCTTATATTTATTCTACCTCCAACAACATGCTGAAATGAACTAAATGTTTTCCTGTAAAGATAACATCTCAATAGAAAACAATTTTATGAATTAATTACGTACCTACTGGGAATGTTATACCACCCATTTCAGCGCCCTCTTGAGAACTGACGAAAAATTAAGTCAAATGAGGCATAGCCTTAGAATCTCCAAACACCCGCAAATAGAAGGGGGTTATGTACCATAAATCCCATATTGTTGCGGGTTCCGAACCACTGTGCTTCGACTACAGTAATTCCGTTTCGATTACCAAACTGTTTTCAGTTTGTTCGAATGTTACGAAGAACGGCCTCCAGGAGCGGTACTAAAACACCCATGGCGCTTTTATTTAATGTGCTCCTGCTTTTTTTCTACAGCTCTATTTGGAAGGCAAGCTAAGGAGCTCTTCATTTGACGTTCCTGTGAAATAATACTTGAAAGGGAACGATGTTAATCTGGCTCTACGAAGCGGTCATGGAGTTATCAGCTATGAGATTGGCCTCCTTCGCTGCTAGCATCTTTGCCTCTTCTTACATAATCATTCAATTTCGTTATTTTGATCCCCGTTGCTCTAGCTTCTTCGCCTATAAAAACAGCTGTTATTTTTTATTGCCTGAATAAATCGAGCGGAAGCGCAGTGAGAGGAATCGATGCGTTTTGCGCTCTCATCTCCGTTCTCGACCTAGACCCCGTGACCCGATGCCATGACACCGGGTGCACTTGCAAGTCGCAGCGGGGATTTTTTAGATTTAGCAGTAAGCTTGCCGGGACTTAAGGTGACATTGCCGAGAATATGCAAATGCCAGGGATGGTGCAACTACTGGCGGGTGTCTGGAAGCTGCTCCTAATTGAAACCTCATTTGTGGGCGGCGAGGAATACGCAACTGAATCCCCTGGTAACGTAGATTCACGGAAACCCTAAAATTATAACTTTATAATTAAAACTCCTGGAAACCCGTAACCAAATCCGGTTTTGAATTGGCTCAGACGACTATGTTGTTGACGTGGAAAACACATTTATTACAGTGGTGTCCGCTTAAGAATGACGCATTCGTTTCAAGTTTAATAACTTTATTGATAAGAAATCATTACGTAGCATAAGGATAAACATTCTCTGCGATCCCTTATTAACCGTTGCTTTAAGGCTGAGCTAAAATAATGCTTCAACTATTTGTTATACATGTATTTGCACACACACAAATTCTGCAGGGTGGAAATGCTCTAGGGTTCTTTGTATTTATAAAAAAAAACAATAAAACAATTTTGAAAAATACTGCTCAATTTACTAAAATTTTAATAAATAAACGGGGTGTTTTGAAATTATAAGACAACGGAGACCCTAGTAGACGACCAATTCTACACTGGGGAAAATAAGTCCAGCAATTACAATAAGTATTTCGAGCAAAAATGTGTAATTTTGTACATGGTGGGAATCCTTTTAGCGCAGCCTTAAGTTCTGTTTCGATGTTCAGTAGCTTAGAGGAAAAATATTGGTTGATTTGCTGACTGTGGTCAGTTAACAAGGCTGTAAGCAATGGTAATTCAAAAAAACACTTTATCGGGTAATTAATAGTTTAGCGGAAGAGGAAAAATATTGGTTGATTTGCTGACTGTGGTCAGTTAACGAAGCTGTAAGCAATGGTAATTTTTTAAAAAAGCCACTTTTGGGTTATTAATAGTTTAGTGGAAGGCATCTTTAAATATTGAGGTGGTAAAACTTTTCATTGCTTTTGGAACTTCAAGCCCATTTGTACCCATATTACTGGTCGTTTTTTACATAAATTCTATTCCTACGTATAGCTAAGCTTAAGCTACTTGAAACTCAATTTAACAATGGCGTAGGTGGCCACCCAGAAGATGTGGTAAACGCCTAAAAACATCCCACCACTGAATTGAACTGAACTGACCCCCCACATCTAAATTCATAAGCGACCTGCATATTGCAACCGGGTTTTAGTTATCTCGGCAGTCATGGGACTTCTGTAAGCTGCAGAGAATTTTTTTATAAGTTTCCGATACACGATTGGAAGGAAGGATACGAGGTACGTCGTCGGGCTTTTGCTCGCTCCCGCTGCAATGGATTTCTCCCTCGTAATGTTTAATCTGGCGTAAAGTTTTGCAGTCAACGGATTAATTTTCCGAAGTTATCTGCGAGGCTTTGGCTGAAATCTTCCACTGCGGCATTCCGGTGCGCGCGTGCTTGGCTTTTTAATGCCTTTTTATCCTAATCTTCCTTCGCACATATTTGCGTCAGAGTCTGTTGGTGACTTCCCGCTGAGCCTGGATCGATACGCCCATGACGTAAACAATGCTTCGGTTGCGTCATCGCCATGGTGATATTCAAAAAGTAATGGCGCTCTGGTGCGGGAATTGGTAATCGGAGAGATTTACTCCTTTTTTTTACTGGCATCGCGGAATGTTCGATGCGACCACGTCACAGTTCGCGATGGTCAAAAGTTCTCATCCATATCTGGATTTGAGAAATCGATTGATCATCACTGGCTGATGCACAGCCTGCCTGTTCTGTCGCGGTTTCGCAACCCTGAAGCTAGATGGCGCTCGAGCCTAGCGGGGCTAACCTCTTGCTCAGCCAATAAGGATTGAGTTGCAATTTTGCCTCGCGCCAAAACTCGAATGTTCATGTAGATTACCACCAGTTCCATTATACAGTAGGCTATATACTCTTAGGGTCAGATTGATTTCACATGATTGTAACTGACCTGGAGAACCTGGAAGAGTCAGCGAAACCTTCATCGGATTAAATGCCTGCCTCAAATTGCCATAATTTCTTGTGATTGTTTATGATATTGCTCGAAAGAGGGCGTATCTAGTTATAGTCATACAGTAATAGGGAGTTACCTTATTTTTCATTGCACACTTTTAACTTTTGAAAAAAATAATTATAGATATCAGTAATTGGTAAATTTTGTTCGCATTTTAGTCAAGTATAAAAACGGACGTCTTTTTTTATATGCAAGGCAATTTTAAATGTTAAAGGATAACTTCAATCTGGTTGAATCAATCCATTCATTTCTGAAGAACATTAACAAGCATCAGTCGGAATCCTTGTGGAGTGGGTCGAGTGCTGGAGATAAAAACAATGCTAAATTTCTCAATGGGGCATTTGTCAACTGATTTCATCTTACTGAAATAGGAAACGCTGAGGTTAATACGGATATTCAGCTTTCCAAGCCCAATGAAATGGAAACACGTGTCCCTCTAGTCCACTTAACGAGCTTTGAGATCATTCGAATCGACACTGGTTCGTTCCAACTTAAAATGCACAGTAACCATACACTATCAGAACTTAAATTTTGCAATGATGCTGGAGATCATATTCGACTGATAAATTAGATAAACGTACTGATTTCCCACTGCCAAATGTTACACATTAGCGGCAGGCAAATGCTGCTAGCACCAA
>JAQIXS010006417.1:0-10764 GCA_034700785.1 Rossiulus vilnensis | reverse complement strand
AAAAGAATCCTGCTTTGGAATCTGCAAAAGAATCTTGCGTACTCAAGGACAGTAGTTTCCCCACGTATTTTCTTGCACTTACTTTGTGATAGCAAGCATTATTTACATACACGCCTTTTTGCTTATGTACTAATGTATTTTTATCCGACTATGAACAGTATCCATCAAAATGAAAGGGTCTGTGATGACCGTGCCCTAGACCCTGGGCAAGATGCCAAGAATTTAACCAACCGGTAATCTGGCATTCCCCAAATACCGCATAGCGGACAGAGAATAAAAAGGGACGCTACCCTTACTAACTAAACTAAATTAGCATCCGATTGGGGCAGCTTAAAACTCCCGGGATCGTCACAGGTAACACGAAATTCCTATAGGTGGCATGAATGACAAGACATTAATTGCTTTATTTGAACCAAAAGTATAAAAAATGACGTTATATTGGGCCGTCTTATTTCCATAATATATGTTATGTGACATTTCAATCCAAAATAACGTTGCATATCCTCATAACATGACGTCAACATTAAGTGTAAAGTAGTTCTACTATACATGTAGATTATTAAAATAGGATGAAAAATTATATATAAAATACATTTGAAGGTTCAGTCGTTAATGTGTCGTTATCTTTTATAAAAAAAATATAAAATAAGCTACTATTAAATGACGAATTTGTGGGACAGTATGTCGTCCAAGCAAAAAATGACAAAACGTAATATTGTTTTTACTCTGGTAATTCTCATCCCCCTCATCCATTATGTGAACCCCTAACCTTGCCTACCTTGGACGTACTTTGTGGACGACCCCCGTACTTGATATTGTCATCGTGACTCGACTAATTGCACTTTTATGGTTTTGCCCAGTGCAGACATTGCAATTGATATTCTTTCCATGCTGCTATGACGTTTTGTTTACCATATCTCTTTAACTTAAGATTATGCGGAACACGCAGTGAACGCGTGATGTGTGAATCATAATGATAAAAAAATAAAAAAACTCAAGCAGCCGTTATCGTTTCGTCTGGAGGAAAACGTCATAGCAGAAGCGACACCAGTATGCTTTTTGCGAAGGTTATAAAAACGCTATGAGCTTGATTACATAGGTCAGTTTCGCTTCTTCTTCAGCCGCATATCAAAGCGCCCACCATGGCTCTCAAAATGCTCGCCGGAAGTGTTTTACTGGACCTCAGGCGCGCATCCGGGATGGCGAGATTTGCGCCTTTGTATTCTGGACTCAAAAGATATTCCCAGAGCGCTGAGGTTGGCAGAGAAATCCAGATTCCGGTTCCGTGGGGGTTTATTGCAGGCAAGTTATAAGCTGCATTTACTCATGAGTGCCAGTTTTATTTTTTGAGTTTTCCCCAATATTTCCATCGCGTTATGTACTTCTGGAATACCCACAAATACTATAAGTAAATATCTTAACGTGCTTTACATGTAGATGTCCGCACCTAAAATAACACTAGTCAGGGTTTTGGGCGTTGTTAGGCAAGGTGCGGCCAACTTGACGGGGCCATTCATAAAGGACGTCCACTTTAGAACGGGGCTGTTAACAAACATTGGACAACAGTTAACGAGTACAGTGAATATTGAGTGAGACATTTCAATAACGACCACTCACCTTTGGTGGTACATTGACCAAAATCGTGATAGTATGAATTAGTGCAAATTTTTGAATAGACCTAATTGGGCATTTTAGTACATTAAAATTCAGTTTTCTTAGGTGGATCAAACAAATACGAATTTTAAATGTCGACTGAATAAATTTCGGATGTTGCTTCATTACAGCCAAAGAATGGGGGCGACGTGGTTCATTTCCGGTTCTTGGATTCCACGGGATCGACGAGAATTGCGGTACCTTCGATCGTTTGGCCCCGCTTTTGGCCCCCGACTATCATTTCGTTGCCTACGATTTTCCAGGCTACGGTCAGTCGACCCCTTATCCGGACGGTTTCTACCCCAACATCATCACGTACATGTCGGACATCAAGAGGATACTCAACCATTTGGAGTGGTCCAAATGCGCCTTCCTTGCCCACAGCTTGGGGGGCGCTGCTGCTCTCTATTACGCCGCCATCAGCCCTGATGACGTCACGCACCTGATCGGACTGGATCCGGCCAAAGCGATTTCTGGCCTGTCGGAAGATGCCCCGGATTTGATGCACGGGGCAGTGGAGCAGATCATGACCCTGGAGGCCGCAAGAGGTCGACAACCGAAGGTGTACACGATGGACGAGGCTGTCCAACAGACAATTGCTAGGTCCAGACTTTCGCTCACTGAGGAATCTGCCAGGATCTTGCTAAAGAGGGGCTGTACCGTAGTGGATGCTGAGAAAAATTTGGTGCACTTCATTTACGACATAAAAAACCGTTTCTTGCCATTTCCGATGCTCTGCGCTGAACAGACCAGGGCCTATGCCGAGTCCTTGGGCTCAAAGGGCAACACTCTGATCGTGCTGGTGGACAACGGATCAATTCCCGATTGGGCCATCGAGATGGATGCATTTTCCTTGAAGGACTTCATGGCCATCTGTCAAAAGTACCCGGAACGCTTCAGGAAGATTCAAATGGAAGGCACTCATCACGTTCATCTGAATAATCCAGAAAGGGTCCATCCTATCGTCCATCAGTTCTTCCAAACGTCCAAAATCGACGTTAAGGTGTTGCCAGAAAATATCAGATCTGGTGTCGTACAACTGTGATTAGATAAACCATTTTCTTAAATTAATTGTAATTGCAAGAATAAATTTATTTTTAAAGGTGCTGTATAATGGTAAGTGTTGTCAGTTTCGGACGTTCAATCTGTCAGTGACACCTATCAGTAATCACCCCAGGTGACTAAATGCTCAAAATAGTATGAGAACGTAACGTCATTTATGTAAGCTTTTTAGTGGTCGTTATCTCTTACCATAAAAATTTAGTGTTGGCTATTTTTTTAAAACTTTGATGACCGGTTTAAACCTGACCCAAAAGGATGCCCACTATGCAAAAAAATACAGTTTTGCTCTGTCATCTTTTACACACTTGCATGATGTTTTTTTTTCAAAATATAATAATCTGTTAACAATAACGTTCCCAAATGACGTTATATATTTATTTTGTGTTGATCTGTTAATTACGAAGGGAAAGATTGAATTACCTAAAATAGACGTAATTTATTTAAAACGTAGTCGGTTTTTTGTATATAATAGACGTTCTTTTGATTAAGACAACGCATCATTCATAATATAAATGTAAATAGGACAGCTCATATTATGGACATCAGTTTTTGGTCATTTTGCTAAGCTAAAATGACATCGATTTTCATCCAAATGAATTGAAACTGCTTTTATTTGTGGAACATTTGTGCTACTAGGTCACTTATAACTGGAATATGTTATGCAAATTCATCAGGCCAATTACATGTAATTGATGACTAGGTGTCAGTAATACAACCCTTGCTATAATTGTGGACAGATGGCGCCTACCATCCTGTGCTTAGGATTCTCATCGGTAACACGTGTGGCATATCGTTTCCATGGCAACATTGTGTCACTAGTGCGGTTCAATCAATGGATGACGCTTTTTGTTTGTTCGGCCCTCTTCGATGCATTTCGGCGCATCTGGTCTAGAAGACTGTATTTTGCAATGTGACATACTTCCCAACTGTGCATTAATATTTTTGCTATCGGTTTCAGGTGTGACATTCCGCTGTCCCTCAAGGCTTACAGGTAAGTTATTTTTCTGTTATTTACTGCTAATGCTAATAACCAGCATGATTGGTAACTCTTTGAGAACGTGTTCAGCTCTCTGGTTGCTTGATATTGTCACTTCATTAACTGTCAGTGGAAATCTTCTGAATTATATCCATTTTATTGCCTGGCGAATTAAAATTGTCACTGATGGTCAAGATGTAGGTAATGTTGAGTTTGAGAGGAGGGTTATCAGAGCCGGTATACGAAGGGAGGGGGACGTAATTCCACTGGTTTCATGTAGCTTCCATGGGTATTTTGATCGAAACCTAAACCACTTTGCGCCGACCTTGGGTGCTGGAACAGATCCAGGCTTTTCAAAATCCTCTCACAGGTGTTTCGTGTTGATTTTGGGACTGCTGCGTTTCAAGGTGTGTGCGTCGAATTGCTAGACATTTTAATTTTAGGCCAAGGTCTTTATGCTCTGCCGTCACACTACCAGTCTTTCTGGTATTGTGTTCTTGTCCGAGAAAACAAATATTAATAAAGTAGCAGGCAGACGAGTTTTTGCGCTTGTAAATTCGTTTTTATTTATAAACTTTTGAAAAAAGGGCCGTCCGCATGTGACGTCTGAGTTTGAAGGGAGGAGGGTGGGGAATGGTGTTGCAGATAATGGACGTCCGCAAGCATCCCCAGTTGATTTTGTGTAGAAAATATAATTACACCACCATAGCATTAAATTCAAAAATTGAGTCCACCAAACTAATTTTTGGACGTCCATCAGTCTGCCTTTTTCACCCCCTCCCCTCTTCTTGCTCTCTCAGAAGGTAAACGTTTGCTACTACATGTATCTATTATGATGAAAAGTAAAAATTCGTAATTTATATTGAAAGTGTTGCTGAAAATTTTCCTGTTCGTTTTAGGGTCGTTTTCATTCTAATCGATTTTTGAAACTGGGTGTGACTTAGGGTTACGTGATTTTTTATTCCTTTTCATTTGGTAGACACACGTTCGTCGCATTGCTCAATGTTTTTAATGCTCTTTTTAATTAAATCACAGGGAAGTGGTGATGTATGCATGCAATTGCCATTCTCTTCCATCTCTGTCGTTTTATAGGCGTCCATCCCTCTCACCCCTTGGGTTTCTCGACGAGATGGATATTTAATCACCCGAAATTTATCCTCTCCCTTAATTTCATTGCGGATTTCTCAGTGCCTGCCGAAATCCATAGCGCGTTTCAGAAAGGGCTTTTTCATTATCGCCAAATCATCATCATCATTTGGGCAAATATTGTAGGTGTTTTCACCTTTTGCGCCTACCCACGCCCATTGGTGGAGTACCGGGATGGGCCCACAACCCCCACTGGGCTTCCCTGGGGCCTCGTTTCCTCACGGCCATTGTCCTATCCACATCCCCCCCTTACATGGCCAATTTTAATTCCCATTTCTGTCGTGAAATAAGGGGGAATATTGAGTGGTTGGCTTTGATAACATTCACGAAAGCGTCGTACAAAATACATTTATTTTGGCATGGGGTTGCGTGACACCCTCATTGTACGTGCCAGGTGACCTTTCTTTACAGTTTCCGTTTTTCATGTTTTTATTGGGATTTTTTGTCACCTATTTTGAATATTGCCGTTATCCGAGGTAGACAGGTTATTAGGCATTTGTGAATGATTGCATGGCCTAAATCAATAACGATCAATAATTAATTGGTTAATGTGATTGACATTCATGGTATGCAGAGAACGTGTCCTAAGAATTTGAAAACACTAAAGATCGTATAATTAATTGAATTATTCTGAGATGAAAGTAGTTTTCAGCTTTAGCGATAACAAAACTGGTCTGAATAACCGGTATCGATATAACTTTAAAAAAAATTAATTTGAAATATTTTTTATTAAGGCTTGATGTGGAATTAGGTTGTCACATAATACAAATAGTAAGATAGCATTTATTAATTTGCATCAGTTTGACTGTTTGTAGGGAGTCTCTAGCAAAGCCAGTTTTGGATTTGGCTTGAAAATAAATGTGCTTGCAGCACTGTCCCACATACATAGTTTAACGATCACACTTGTTGATTGTTTGTTTTTTTAACGTGAAACTGTCAAGCGTTTGCGATAATAACGGAAGTTGTTGGTTGAAATCTATGTTAATCATTCGTTAAATGTCATTTTCGGGAGGTTCAGCGTTATATCGCAATATGGAAATGGGCATGCGTTGACGTTTTGGTCCTTGAGCTTCTTTGAAAGCCTTGAAAATCCTATTTCCAGTGATTGTTGCGTTTTAACGACGGCTCGACGTCCGTCTAGACAACTGTTTTTATGCCGTTTTCAAGCGTTATGTGCGTATTTGTTTATTTATGCAGTTGAAAATGAATGGTTCCCTATAGGAGGCCTTGCCTGAAGTGTTCCCGCATTATGCGCAGTGACGTCAGGGGAGTGTAATTTATACGCTTTAAATGGCATGAGAAGTCATTTATTTGGTATGATATCTGCGAGCCCATTGAGAGAGTTGGGCCTCGTGTTGTGTGGATGGGCGCGATAATGGGCAGAGATGATGGTAATCAATCACACAAAGTGGCTTTTTTGTTGACAGAAATGTGTTCGGTGCCATTGAACTTCATATTCACAATGTGTAAACGTATGCGTGGCATGCATATCTATTTGAAATATGATGGATATTTCAGAAATGTCATTTTTGCCCCAATGGCGAATAAACGAATGCATTAGCATTTGATGCGATCTTTTTAGCGTCGAGTACGATATGTTAAGTTGTATCTATGATGTTCCCATCTGGATACTTGAACTGAAAAACAATTAAGGGGCGTCCGCAAAGGACACAAATAAAACAATGTCCTACTTAATTTGGACAAGGGATCAAGAATTTGTCATAATATTTCTCACATGTGCCATTTCGGATGCAGTAAAATTTAAATCTTTAAATAGTCTTTTCCTTTTCGTGTAACGTCAAATTTTACAAATAACATATTAATAGTATATCTTACTAATAATTATTTGGTCCATTATCAGAATTTTAGTAACTATTTACTTTTAAACGTACCGGATTCGGCGAAGGAATTTCAGTGGACACTTTCTTTGCATGTTTTAACTTACGCTAACAAAGGTAAAAAATGGAATTCGTTGGCTTTCGTTTATATTCGTTAGATTCAATTGTGAATTATTTGCGTATCTAATTTGCATACTTAAAAAACTGGAAAAGGATATTAATGGAGCTTACAAAAATACATAAAACAAAATTATACGGAAAAGTAGGAAAAAGCCTTATCAAGTACAGTAGGCGTTATTTAGAAAAAGGTATTGTGGAGATAATGGATTGAAGTCACACGTTTGATAAGGACGCTTTTGAGGATGCCTGCACTTTAAGGCTTGAATTTTATCGAAATTTATTACACAAACAAGAACGAGTCATAGTTTATAGTCATACATTGCATCACAACATAAAAAATCATTGAAGGTTCCTTCCAAGAAAGTTTTTTTCGGTTTTATTTCTACATGTATATCATTTTGTGGCTCTCTTCTGTTCAGAAAATTGTTTTCACTATCGCTGTATGTCGTGGTTTGAAATTTGTTGCTTATTTAAACATTTCCAGATATCTGCATGCCATCGTCTTAACGGCAATCGCGTATAGTGCCCATCTTGAATCATTCGGTGAGGGCGACCTCTGTCGGCTGCACCGCCTGCTGTTTGTCAGTATTATTTCCAATCTCGGAATGGAAGGTCGCCATAAAACGCTCGGATCACGTCTTCAATATATAACGCTATAAACATATATGAGAAGGAAAGTTAGAGAAACCGAAAGCCGCCATCAACAAGCGCCGCTTTTCGAGTTGTCACGTAACGGGCATGCCATTAACTAACTAGATGGAATGGGGCAGGAAGTCCTTTTAAGGCTGATAAAACCCAAGAATAGTAGGGGGAGAACATGGTAAACTGCATCGCTCGGCTTATCTTTTACTATGTGCTTTGTGAAAGAAGTAAAACATTGGCTGATTTTCTTTCTCTCAACCACTTTCCTGTCGCAAACGCCATGAAAAACGTGTCCTGCTTTTTGACTTTAGGTTTGTCCGTGGTTGGGTGAGGAAATCTCACTAACTGAACTGTAAAAGACTAGAGGGAATATTTCGGAAATAGAGGAAATGTTAGAATCACCGAAAGGAAATGTTTATCTAAATGTGCGCAATACTAAATAATACCGTACTAAAAATCTTAAAATTGAAAAATGGGACAAGCAGACTCCCTGTGGTTTGCAAACACTTGCAGGCTTGAAGCAATGTGTGATTGCCAACGTCTAAGATTGTAATGCAAAGCAAAACAAGTTTGGATTTTGCATTTACTATGTGTGCCTGTTTGCGCTTTATATTTATTTATTTTTAAATTTGAAGAGTAGCTGCCAGTAATTCATGCATTTAAGAGTAATTACTAAGGATTTCATTCGTCACTATGCTTCCTCTTTAAGTGGTCGCCCTAATCTGATCTTGGTGATCATGTGCATCTGATATCCCTTACAAAGATGAATGAACCATTTACGACTGCAACCTCATTTATTTTCATTTTTCTTGAGTTAGCATAAAATGGTGCATCGGTCCTTGATTCTGTCTTTGGTGTGCGTATCAAAGTGAAGGAAATGAAATTCTACTGCTGATCTCCTTTTATTCGATATACAGTGTATATATTTTTTCTTTTTTCAAATGGATCACTCTGTTCACATTCTCATATCATAAATATAGATCTGATTTTTAAGGATTTGACTACTCTAATTGAACGATTCATCACAATAATTTTAGTGGGAAGAAAAACAAAGCTCAGTTTTATATGAAACGACCTAGCTACGCTGATTTGATGTTTGGCAGTGTTTCTCAAGGCGTGGTCAACGGTGAAAACTAGTTTCCAAATTACAGAATCATATATGGATTCGAAAATTGCAAGATGAATCAATCAATGTTAATGTAACATGTTTAAGCAAAGAATTGTTGGTATTGTTTCAGGCTCAACATGAAACAACAATTTTAGTGCACTTAAATTTGATTTGTTCCACGTATGCGGGGGTCTTAAGGTTAACAAACTGCGCAACTGTTAAAGGGTTTTTGTATTTAGAGAATGTACAACATATTTTTTCAATGATTAGCTTTTCGATGAATTAACAAATTCATTTTTCTGGAAACATGTTTTTCAAAAAAAAAATTGCCGATTTATTTTTAGATATACATGTACATCAAATATTACCATCAGATGTACATCATATAGCATATACCAAATTCCTCTGGTAAAACAGAGGGAAAAATTAATTCCATAAAATATTTTGTTTGAACTTCAATTTAAAGTTAGGAATTTTTAACTCAGCATTTACAATTCGTTTAAATTCATTGGATTAGTTAGTGATAAAACTACCTTCCCATGTTCTAAAGGAAGTGAGGTTTAGCTTGAACCAAGGTTAGCTAAACAGGAACTAGCGGGTAGCTCATGCGAGGACATAAATACCGTTATCAAATTTCCTTTCAACAATGTGTAGGGCATAATGTACATGTATGTCGTGCTGGTCCTAAATATAAAGTTTGCATTCAGTGATGTCATTTTTTGCCACTACAATAGCTCATGTACTGGTTTATTATGAGTGCCTGTCCTTTGAAACGGCGACTTATTTGCCGGATAATATTTCTTTTTATTGTACGCGCGCGTAAGTTATTCAGCCTTTATCCATTCGGATTTCTTCGCTGGACCATAAATTCCTCTGGTAAAAAGTGTCCATTGTCCTCGGGCCACGTAACTTTTTTTTTATTAACTTTCCAGCCCTTCTGTTGCGGCCATGAAATTTATTGTGCCATTCGTTGGACAATGAGTGCTTTAGATAGCTCTTAATGCCCTCTTTTCATGCATATGGCCATCGTATTCCATTCGCGGTGAAAGTTATCGTTTTATTTATATTTGTTTCGAAGGGGATAGTCGCTACGTGGCGCCATCCTTTGACCGTTAAAGGCGTCACAACTAATTTCACATTCAAATGTACGAATAACAGATCTCAAAACTGATAATGACTTACGTGACTGGAAGTAAAATCTTGAAAGGAAAAAGTAACATCAGAAGCGGCTCTCGTGGAAATTTTAAACCGAAAAATTCACGATGTAAAAATTTCGGATCCCAAGCAAAGTACGAAATTATAGTGTTGAAATTCATTTGAAAGATAGCTGTCAAATTTATGTAAACTGAACGCTACATTACGTTAACTAGCATTGTAAACTACTTTACAATGCTGCGCTTTACTGACAGCTTATTTTTTGCAAGCATTTTTGCAAGCGTTTTATTTCATAGAAATAAACATGATGGTATGACTTATTTTGTGACTTCGAGATTTGCCCTCTCGCGTTTTTGATCACAGCTTTCGCTGTAGAAACCCGATCGGTTGATGTTTTCCTTGATCTTTTTTGCGAGAATAACTTTATTTTGCGTTTTTCCTTACAAATGGATCTCCCTTTATTGCTCGTTTATTGGGTTAAGTCTCTTAACTAAATTTGCTGAGTTGTTTCTTAATGTCTTTTTCAAATACACGTACACTGTAGCTCGGATGGTTTCTGGGGTAGGCTTAGTTACAAATGTGCTTTCACTTTATAATATAGCCTACGAAATGTGCGTTACCCCCTATGCACCTTTTGTTCATTGTGCTCTCAATTTTTATGGGCTTATCCTTTACATGAGATGGAATTACTCTTGGGAACTTAACGACTAATTTATCTTCTCTCGAACTATTTTTCAAATACCATGTACATGAAGCTCCATAACTGGATTTGCTTTTCTCCGAAACGTATTCCTGATGGGATGTCATTAATACTTAATAATTCGGAATCCAAAATTGGAATACTGTACATTCACGAAGAGTAATAAAAATAACATTTCGGGGACAATAGGTCTTGACGGTAAAAAAAAACACAAATGTTGCACTTTAGACTCGTTAGATGGCGCAACTAGCACTTCACATACTTTCTATGACACACGTGTGTAATGAAGCAAAGCCTACGTACAGGGTCAGCAGGTTTCATTTTAAAAGCTAAAATCTCTCTTGTCTAATTATACTTGAGTTCA
>JAQIXS010006416.1:0-10767 GCA_034700785.1 Rossiulus vilnensis | reverse complement strand
CTCAAAAAATAATGCTCAACTATATATTGACCAATAATTAATAATAGTGCTCATTTACAAAATATAGTGCTATTTTACTTTTTAGGATAGTGCCCATTCTATTAAAAATAGTGCTCTATAAATGAGACCCCTAAAATTCCACATTTTAAAACAACAGTAAACCACGTGCATTTTTATGCGCATGGTTTACTGCAGGTAATAAGATGTTCTGAGATTAAGAGTTGCAATGATAATGTTTTGCATTATTTGTTGCAAGTACGGTACATTTTCTGCCCAATTGAATGGAATTTATGGCAGGCTATTGTCCAGCGAAATTCGAGAGGAATTTTACTTTAGAAAATTCGCAAAACATATCTATCCCGATTTTTAATTAGATATCTACATGTACTTGAGGAACAAAATTAAATTACATATACATATCTCAATTTTGCTTTCCTTCAACTTAATCTCTCTTCAATTCATCATCCGCATACGGTTTTTTTAAAAGTAATATTTGTCTTTTAACAGATTTTTCATTTGTCGTAGCTCATAGGCATTTATAACCGAAGTCCCAAAACGTTATATTTATTAGCTGTTCACATTTTTGTTCCATTATATATATATACTCTAAAATGACTAAATGACAACCTGCTGTTCAACCCCTGGTTATGAATTTCAAAATCAGAAATGAAAACTATCGGAGGAGGTAAATAGATTTAATGGCGTTTACGGAGGACCCGCTTGTTTTTATGACATCAAATCAACAAATAAAATATAGCACTGTACACGCAATTTGGCATTCCCCTAAAAACGTACTTGTGTAACACTGAATGGGTCTTAATTTCGTATTGAAAAAGTACGTAGATGAACAGCTAATAATCCCAATCAAATCAGGTCAATTTACTTGGATTTTTTACAATTTTTTGTGCTGTTCCTCCTTGTGCTAGTGGGTCTATGCGCCCCACTTCCGGTCCCTTCATATATATGCGTGAGTGTGAGTTCGCATAATAAACTGCATTCGTTAAAATGACGAAGATCAACTCCTTTGGGGAGTTTCACTGGAATTAAGGGTCTGGGGGAAAAGAGAGACTGAGAGATGAGTTTGAATTATAAGCCAACCTTAACTGGATGCAAATTTTCAGTTATCCAATTAGCACGGTCCCTTCGCAGTTCGCTTGTGAGGAAAGCTCGTTACGACGCTCTCGCAGACCACAGTGGTTTCATGCGAGGGTTCGGATCCCGGGGTACGGAACCCTTCAGCGTGAAAATCGGACGAAACCGTGAAAACGGAAGTGGCGATCAATTTGCATTTGGGAAAATTGGGCATGTCCTTGATTAACGACACTGATGACAATTTAAATCATATCAACTCCATGAAAAGACGTTTAGGTCGTTTTAAAGTCCTTGAAAATTCACTGTCGTCTAATTCTTGAAAAAAAATAGATTGAAAACAATTTAGCGAAATTAGGGACGTTATCCGTACATTAAAAAGACTGATTCGAGTTAGGTCATTTTAGCTTTTTGAAACGACATCGATTGCATTTTAAACTGTTTAAAGTCCTTAGAAATCCTCTAATTAAAACTAACATGATTCGAAAATAAATTAATGAAACGTAGGTAATTTTCCGTCCTTAAAAGGCACTGCTATGAGTTAAGTCATTTAAGACATGGATTAAAATGTGTCATATTTATTCCTTGAAAATGCACTGATTAAAATACCGACGAAAAATTCTTGAAAAAATCGATCCTTTTATTAAAAGTCCCCGATTCGAATAAGATCTTTTTTAGTTATTTAAAAAGACATCGATTGAATTTGAAGTCATTTTAAGTCCTTGAAAGATGCATTGTAAGGAAGTCGATCAGAATGCATTGGTCTAATTATAAAAAATAATTATTAAGCAAGATTAGAGTTCAAATTAAAACCAAATGAAAAAACAAACAGGTTTCGAGTTCATCTTGGTCTAAAATACGTTAAAACTCCATTGAAATTATCACTTTCAAGTCCTTGAAAAATCATTCGAACGTCACTCAGTACCCAGCTTAATTTTTTGCATAATTTAATTGTCCACTAAGTTGGCAGACGAAGACTTGAGGTATTTTTGCCAGTTTTATTATTGCGCGTGCCTTAACCCCCTGAAAAGCAACCACCTCCGCTTTTCATCTTTATCCCCTAAGGTGATTTCCCCATTAGGTTATTCCTCAAATTCCTTCGCACCTCCGAAGAAATTGTCCTTAATCAGAATTGCAAATGAACGAAATTCAAAAAGGAAGCTCGAGGTGAAGAAGGGATGATTGAAGGGAAGTGCCACTCCCATCCACCCTCTTACTGGCACAAAAGACACTTTTGCTAGATTTTATTTACCCAAGCTAAGAATTTACATTTTATTAATTCTTGTAAGACGCGCCGCAATCTAAGGAGCCCCTCTCCTTATCCCCCTTTATTTCACTCAATTTAAGCGAAAAGCATCCCACGAAATTTCTAATTCTAGGGGGGCTGCCGACCGTGGCGCCATCCAGTGACTAAAGCAGGCAACACGAAGGGAACGCTCATGCTATTCCCAGCAAGTTGACCACGATCCAATAAAATGAAATCATTTGAAGCCCGAGTGAAATTATTAAAGTGGCAATGAAGTATTGAATACAAGTTTTTGAAAAAAAATATGCAAAGATTCAAAATGTCATGCAAAACGTAGCTGTTTGGTAGACACCAACTAAAATAAAGCAATATTTCAAATTTTTTGTATTAACATATGACTCATCAACAACCCAGTTTAACTGGACTTCAGGGATTTTGTCGGCCTTCGAAGACTTTAGCCTGAATTCACAGATTTTAATTAATTCAGTGGGACTTTCAATAAACAATAAGATTTCAAAGATGTCATTGAGACTGCAAAGTCTTCACTAAGACCTCAAAGACTTCACTGATAATTGAAAGATGTCTTTGAGCCATCAAAGACTTTACTAAGAGACCTCAAAGACTTCATTGAGACTTCAAAGTCTTCACTAACACCTTAAATACTTCACTGATAATTAAAAGATGTCTTTGAGACATCAAAGACTTTACTAAGAGACCTCAAAGACTTCATTGGGACTTCAAAGTCTTCACTAAGACCTCAAAGACTTCACTGATAATTAAAAGATGTCTTTGAGACATAAAAGACTTTACTAAGAGACCTCCAAGACTTCATTGGGACTTCAAAGTCTTCACTAAAACCTCAAAGGCTTCACAAATAATTAAATTAAAAGATGTCATTGAGACCTCAAGACCTTTATTGAGAGTGCAAAGACTTCATTGAGACTTCAGTGATTTCAGTAGGACTTCATTGACTTTATTGCACCTTCAATGATTTTATTTCATTGGACATTCATAGTCATTCAAAGACTTCATTGAGATTACAAATACTTCAAAGAAACACCAGACTGACTTTCAATGAGCTGCGAAATGACGTGTTTCTTTACTCATTGAAAATCAGTTTGAAGTTTCATTGAAGTCAATAAAGCGTCAATGAAGTTAGGTTAAAGTCCTTGAAGTCCCTTAAGTCCACAGTCAGATGTACACTATGCATCATTCTGTTGTTATACTCCTAATTTTTGCTAAATTTTCTTTTCCAGTTCTCATTCTACTTTTGGCCCTGGTCATCTATCCCCTGGGCCTGGGTTCGCCCTTCGTCCGCCATTACTGCGGTGAAGAGGCTTCCTCCTTCGACGCCGGAAGTTGCAGCCTGGGCTGGAGCTACATGCTGGCCATCATGTCGTCCATCTTGTCGCTCTACTGTCCGGTGCTGGCCAAATTTTCCACCTACAAAATCTACGAGCCGGATTATTGGACTTACTGCTCGAATATTTAACGGTGTGAGCGCCGCCCTGGTGACAGGAATTCGAACTAGGCGACCCAAACGTGTACATAGTTCTGTATAAATCTAACGGCTGCTGCCATTTTTAATATATTTCACAATCAGCGTGATCGTAAAGTCAAAACATGGAACTCCTGCTGTGTCATAACCAATCAAACCATCGATACCAGCTTTTGCGTGACAGTGGTTCTTGAACTAATCGCAGTCTGTTTAGCTTAACGGGCGATTAATTTGGGCGAGGCCATTTTCTTGTATGACCAAATTAAAGACAGCTTTTATGCCTGGCCCCTGGTCCAGCAATGATGAGAAACTGTGACGTTAATTATGATGTTAATTTTTTAATAAAAAGTTTTTACGTAAAAATTGGAGATTCTTCTTTTAATTCTCGTTTTTCTTATACCCGTTTGCTAATCGGAGATTTAACTTGATTGGGCAACACATCGTCGAGTTCAGCGAAAACAAACGCGTTAAGGTAGGAGTTTTTTATTATTCGTTAACACATTTTGAACTAAGTCCAATGGTTTTCAAGAGCTTAAACGAAATCACTGTCAATCAATGACTTTCCAGACCTTGCAAACGTTGAAGTATAGTTCACTACATGAATTTCCGAGGACTGATGAGATACATGTATCTCAACGCTGGTCAATGACTTTCAATGACCTTGACTATCTTAACAACATTTAATGCATTTTTAAGGACTTTAAGGCCCTCAATGAACTCTAAATTCAATGAATTTCAATCAATAGCTTTTTATGGACCTTGATAATCAATGACTTTTGAAGAACTTTAACACCCAACTTGAATCACTGACTTGAATTCTTATTTCACTAAGTTACTTCTCAAGGACTTTAACGATACATGTATATATTAATGCTAATCAACGAATTCCGAAGGCTGACATTGAATTTTAACAAATGATTTTGAATTCATATTGCACTAAATGATCTATCAAGGATTCAAACAAGATATCTCAACGTTTTTCAACGACTTATGAAGGCATATTTCAATCAATGACGTTCACTTTTCAAGGACATTACCGTTTTGAATGTTACTTTTCAAACGATTAAGGGATTTAAGGAAATTTCTCAACGCCAGTAAATGGATTCTAACGGATCATTTCAATCAACGACTTTCAAGGACCTGGACGCTCTCAACGTCAATCAATGACTTATTAAGAACTTTTAAAAGCTCCGACATGGGGGGGGGAACTAGCAAAGCCGAGGGCTCGAGGGGAAAACCCGCTTAAAATAACGCATTTACCTCGGATAAAAGGGAGCAAAAATTGGCGCCGCAAATCGATGTCAAAGCGAGATGAATAAATAAATGAAAAACAGCGTTGAAATTCCGCTAGTTTCCGCCATTAGCATATTTGATGCCGACCGATATATATCTAATCAGTTTTGTTTTGGTGCATATTTTAGCTCTTTTTAGTTCTCAATCTTCAAAATCCTCCCTCCTCCACCCTCCACGGATCTACCTTTGGTTAAATCTTAAACGCACATCTACTTAAGAAAGCGCTCTCCTCACCAAGGAAAAAAAAATAATGCAAATTTTCAGACAGGAACGAAAATTGCTGATCTGTTTAGGCAAAAATGGCGACCAAAAGGGAAAGTGAAAGAGAGAGAGAGATAGCGAAACGAGAGAGGAGAGAAATTCAATTTGGAAAAATTATAATTTTAAATTAAAACTCCCCGTTCAAAGATAACGTTATTTTCGACGCTACTCTAAAACGTATTGCAGTTTAGCCGTTGAAAGTGCCGTAGAAAGTGAAAAGAAATACCTCACGCAGTTTGCGAAAAAAAGGGCAGTCCATAAATTACACATTTTTAATAAATACTAATGTTTTTGCAGGCATATTTTGGGTAAAACTAGCATTGAAATTGTGTGTAAGCTGGCATTTTAAAAAAAAATATTTTTCACCAGATTTCGTCTAAATAGTTTCTTCATTAATTTTTGGTATTAAAATAACCGAAATCTATCACTTATGGCAGGTAAACAAAGATACGTTGTTAATGATCTAGTTTTTCAAAGAAACTGCTTCCAGGAATACTTCAATAAACAATTCATGGAGATTGCACTAGAAATGAATTTCGCTTGAGATTTTAAATTATTTCAATGCAATTTTGTATACAAATGCAACTGTATTCCGAGCTCAGAAAACGCTTGCGTATTTTGTGTAAAACTTTTATTGTATGTTTTTCATTAAAATTTCCTCTAAACCGTTTATCAATAATTAATGCTGTCATTAAAATGCTGACTAAAAGCCGTCACTTTTGATAAGTTAACAAACATCCATTATTAATGATCAGGTTTCATTTCATTATTAATGAAATTGTATTTCTAAAAAAAACATTTCATGGAAATTTCACCTTTATTTTGGCTTGAGTTTTTTTTAAACATTTTAATCAAATATTGCTTACAAATGCAACCGTATTCTAAAATCCATCATTTATGATCCTGATTTTCGTTTATTGAAGAATTTCATTTCAGAAAAATGCAAGACAACTGTAAATGGTTTTTTTCGAAAATTCTTATAACAAACTATAATAAAATCAATGCTTTGTGATTAAATAAATATAAATATAAAATCTTTCTCAGAGGACCTGCACCAGTACAGCAGAAAATTGGTAATTTTTCTTGAATTTAACACGTCCAAGAAGGATGGGAGGAAGAGTTAGTGTAAAAAACCCTTCAAAATTCCGTAATTTATAGACGGCCCCAAAGACCTCCAAAACCACTTTTTGTAAGTTAGTCGAAAACACAAAAACGGCGAACCCAAAAGCAGCCTTTTATTATTCCAGTTTTATCTTCTTCATGTTTGCCACTAACTTTTCACTCCCAAATTTCTATTTCTCCTTTTTCCTTTTTAATTGCCTCTCCTCTCGCTTTAATTAAGCCGAAATCAATACGCGAATCGCCCCTGGGTGCAGGCAACGCCACCACCTCCTTCCGGTGCGTGCCAACAACTTCCATCTCGCACCTCGAGTTTACTCAGCGCCCCAAGCGGAAAGGAACGACAAAAAAATAAAATAAAACACACACTTCGGTTGGCAAACAGGGATTCGCTGGCGAATTAAAACAGAAACGAGCGAATTAAGGAGACAATAAAAAGGCGAAGCCGCAATTAAAGCAAAAGCGAAAGGAAAAATGGGCCGGAAGTGCAGATAGCGCGGAGCGAGCCAAGATGCCTTTCCAACCGGAAGTTGGTGATTGCCGCAAATAATTAGCGAGCTAATCGGAGGCTGCGCTCCTCGCAAATGAGAGAACCTCCTTGCACAGGCTTTCACAGAAGTGTTTCATAACGCCGTATGTGCCACCACCAACGCTCTTCTCCGGTGGCAAATAGGGCAGCAACGCATTGATGCCATTCCTATCATCATTTTCTTTTTCAGGTTTTAAAACTCTAAAGGTTTTAAAATATTTTTTTGGAACACTGACGTGGTTTCATGGGCCTAAAACTGAATAACCTTTATTCGGGTCCACCCCCGGAACGTGGGCTACAGGGGGTTATTGGTAGGTTGAGGAATCGAAATTCCGACAATTCTTGATGGTTTTTATGGTCATTTTCGTATTATTTTATAGAAGAATGAGTTTCATCCCTCTCCCCCCTCCCAAACTCACTTTGTGCACGGTCCTGTTTGCTGTAGTAATATTTATTGTTTTCCTCTTTAATATCTACAGTGTTTAGTGCTCAAATATATTTCTGGGGATGTCCAAATTGTTGTCTTATCACCAGAGCAGGTGGGGATTGACTAATGTATTAAGCTGAAAAATCGCATTTTGGGAGGATCGGGCACATACGACGTTATGGCACCCTTTATTTGTAGACATGCCCCTTAGAGCAGGAATCCAGGCACGCAAATCCGTTTGCACTAAGCGAGTTAAGGGCTTCGCCCCTCACGCCCACCTATTACCCCTGAACCTTCCCAGAATGCAATTGGGTCCATTTTTGGGGGTGCAATTGCACGTCTATTCCTCATCGAATTTCTTTTTATTTCTTTCTATTTTTCTTCTTTTCCAACTTCACCCATTTGCATATTTGAATTTCGTCTTCCGAACTGCGTTTTCAACTCGGGGTTTTCCTCTTTTTCCTTTTCCCGTCGGCCCTCGAGGGGCCTTGGGCGAGCGAGGCCCCAATTTCCATACATCAGCGAAGGTTGCCATTGGCTGGCCAGGGGAATTCCCCTGTCGACTCGCAGCTTCATTTATTCCGTCTTTTCATTCGCGGATTACGTTAGGGCTGCAAAGCAATGGCTTAGGAGGGAATGGAGCTTTTCAGTACGCAAGTACCAGAGCTCCTGATGGGGAAGAAGAAGTGACTTCCGGAATGAGCACCAGTCTCGAAAATCCAACATAACATAAAGGACACCTAAATATACCGCAGGCTTCCCTCAACTTTTTATTCAAATAAAATTCCATGACTTTACCAAGTTTTTCAGGTTTCAAATGCTATTCTTTGCTGACATGCAAGGGTTCTTAGAAATATTAATAATTAATGGAACGCCTGGATGAAAAAAAGCCCAACAAAGATTACAAATCGTAGATTTGGAATTAATTTCCGTCAAAAATTCGCTTCCAAACATCATTATTTATAACAAAGATAACAAAGATTTCGAAAAATTAATTACTGAGTATGGATTTCACCATAAAATTCGCTAAATGATTAATAGCTATGAAATCCCCTGACTTTTTGCACAATTTTCAAATTTTCCCTGACCTTTCCCCAAATCTCTCTGGACCTCGCCTTTCTTGCTGGCAAATTTACAAAAAAAAACATTACATTAAATTTACAAAATCAGTGTGCCCAAACGACGGTGCCCAAAAATCTACGTACCAGATCCTAACTCTTCAAAACCCTTTAAAACATCGCCACGTGCAAGATGTTCAAAACCCATTTTTTTTTTCAAAATGCATCTGCTTTACCTGAACGCATCAGAAATTGCTTTCTACGGATTTCACGAGTAAAAATTTTTAAAAAATGCAAAAACAGTTACAAAAAAGTGCTTTTGGTTCAAATGAAAAAAGCAGCTAAAAATTTTCGTCCAGAGACGAATTGAAAATCGTCTTTTCTGGCGGTTTTTCTTTGAACGAATTCCCAGCCGTAGGTAAGAGGAGGGAAATTCTTTGGGGAATAAACCCTGAAAAAGAAAAAACCCCAAAAAAAACCCAACTATTTGCAAATTCATATATTCAGTCGGGATATGCGACCAAGTGACGCAAAACCCGATGCTTAATCTTCATTTCCTAGTCACCGTATTACGGGTGGGATACAGTGAGAAAAAAAAAGAGTCCCCTTTTCCTTTAGCTTTTGCGCAAATACAAATTTGCGAAATCGAGCGAAAGAGTAAAGGGGGTTGGGGGGCAAGGGTTAGAAAACGATCCCCCCGAAAAAAAAAATGAAAAATTTTTGCAAAACTTTAAACCCAAATCGAGGTCGAAACCGAAGGCGAAATGAAGCGGAAGGATATTACTACTTGGGCGGAAGTTTTTTTTTATGCGAAAAATACAAAGGGTCGAATTACCCGCAAGACGCGTATAAATATTATTTTTATTATTCAGCCATTCAAATTTCGGAGCAAAAAAATATGAAATGGGCGGCCATTTGCATGCAAAGTACTCCGATCTCGGTAATTTTTAAAACAGCCGAGTGCCAAAAAAAAAAGGAACCCAAACCCCTCTTTCATTTCGCCTACCTTTCATTGGCTCTCTCTCTCTCTTTCTATTCGCCCAATTTGCTTTCCATCAATTGGAATTTCATCCTCCAGGGCCTTCGGTCCAAGGAATACGAATTGCCCTTAAAACGAATTGGATGGCAAAATAGAAAAATAAAATAACGAGGACTCTCACCTTTGATGGGGGCCTTTTAAGAGGAGTGAAAAGGATGTGGGGATAAGGGGGGATGGTCCATCAAAATTCAACTATTTTAAACTCATATCTACTCCCCACCTCTAGTCCATTATCGACCAAATCTGACAACTCTACCGGAAGGTATCAAATGGGTATCAGGCATGGTCAACATTTGAAATCAGTTCATTCAAACTAATGAAAATGATATCATTTGGATCAAAAACAAATGTCATGATGTGTCATGATTATAGTTATATAAAATTGCCAATTACTCGTCATTAGTAAAAATAATTACGTAAAAGATGACATCCTTAAATTACGTTTTCTGAATAAATATATTTGAATAACATACTCGTTAGTGCTTTTTTAAAGAAGTTATTTTTAAAAAAAATTCCTGGCAACGTTTCAGTGAAACGTTTTTTTAAATAAACATTTTAAGCAGGCGGATTCTTAAAATGTCCTTACAAATCCTTAAAAATGCATGCGAATGACAATTAGGATTATTATTATCTATTTTTTTCTTAAAACACTACATCAAACGTTTGCCAAAATTCATACATTTACATGTATTTATTTATTTTTAGTATTTATAATTTTCCAGCAAAGGCCAACGATAGGGTGCCCTTTGATATGGTTGGGTTCCTACCTCTTATACTTCTATTTCCTCGTAACTCACTTTATTATTTTGTCTATCTTGAATGTTTATTCATGCCCTTCTAATGTTGTACATATTTATTATTACTATGATCTTAGTGTATTTACTGACTAGATTGTTGTATTTATAATATTCATAAAATTAACGTAATTTACCCGATCCAATACTTCTTTTTCGCCCTTTTTTTATGTCATTCCTTTAGTTAATTGTCTAGTTTTATATAGACCACCAGGAATAACACAGCCAATTTCATCTTCACTTTTATTTTGCGACGTTTCGGTGCCTTATTTGCACCATCATCAGGCAACTACATGAGTAATACAAATTACATATTAAATTTCAAGCATAACATCATTATTGCACAAATATTCTCGTATTTTACATTCAATGTGGTACAAAATTGGATATTGCACATTAATTACGTTTTTTTTT
>JAQIXS010006415.1:0-10768 GCA_034700785.1 Rossiulus vilnensis | reverse complement strand
AAACATATTTTAAAAAATCAGCACGTTCACGAATTCGACGTGTATGTTACATTTTCGCGACTTTGTGGGCGACATTTATCGATCGAATCTTCACTCTTGACGAAGTTAAACCGATTTTACTAATTTTATCATTTTGAATTGTGCAGCATCATGTGTCTAATCAGGTAATTTTCTTTTGTTGGAAACTTTAAAAGCGAATTTCGGCTGTAATACGCTAACTGCAGGGTACTTATGTACATGTATTACATAATACATAAGTATGCATACAAATAATTATATTGCATATATTATATATTTATTGTAAGTAAAACTTTTATAATGTAATATCAGGTATATCACTTATGAAATATATAAGCTATTTGCAAAATTGAAGGAACCTTTCGAAATTTTCCCCAAAATAACGATTCTAGCTGCTTCTCTTTGGAAATATGCAGAAAAACTCAGTTTACGATGATTTGAAATGAGCTGAACATCTTGACAGAATATGGAGTTTTCATTACGCTAAATATTAACAACAATTTAAATCAAGGAAATCCTTAGATCACTTAGGTGCGATCTCTTAATGGAAGTAAGTTTTTACCAAAAATTAACTTTATAATCTAAACAGGTAGGTTTAATCAATTTCTGTAATTATGCAACTTTGGTAACACCGGTCAATATGCGGATATGCATTGAAGACCAGCTACGACTGGGTAGCATGCAGGGCTGAAAACAATCCAATCATTCAACACGTCATTTTAATAATTAGTCAGTGTTATCTAAACAAGATTTTAACAAGCAAGTAATTTAATGCAAGTATATCAAACAATAAGCAATAGGTTGCACTAGCAAAAACAGTTGCAAATAACAGTAAGGCTGGCCAGAACCAATATGGTAAATGATTAAATAACAAACCAACATGCAAAGTTGCAGCAATCAAATGCAGCAAGATCAACAATTAGTTAGCAAAATCGCCTAATAAGCAATAGTTATATTTGCTAGTGTTAGTTGCAGAAATGGAAAATTAATAGATATTCATCTAGTTCCTCAAACTCCATATTTTCCGCCAAAGGTTCGTATCGAAGTTGCCAATACCAGCAAACCGAAGTCGTTAACCTAACCATTACCACTCAATTCGCGTTTGACCATTTGACCACTCAGAAGCTGGTACATACCAGAATTAACCCGGAATGAGGAAAACGAGGAACTGAATCAGATGCAGATTAGGAAAACCTAGACATCGGACAAACGACCAAACTAAACCGAACTAAATATTAGAGAAAGTGGACAATGCCAAGACAACCATATCGATGACAAGATGACCAATTACAACTATTCCACTCCTTTGAAGAGCTAGCTGGAAATTAAGCAAAGGAGTTGTAGTGCATGTTATGGCAACAAGTTAAACAAGACACACTGAAAATGATTTGCGCAGCTCAGTTCAAGTCTTCAAGATGTCAAATTTAAAAGGTTTCTGCAATAAAAATACGAACAACGGCAGTTGCAACCATGCCGTACAAATGTATTAACCCTTGCAGGCCTGTTGGCCGTTTATAAAGCTAGTTAAGGGAGCATACTTAAATTACATCAGCATGGGGAGAGTGGGGTTTGATTGTGGTTAGTTCTCTGGTAAATTTAAGATCTACAAAGCAAGAGTAGGAATTCAGAACTGCATCAATTTGCAGCAGCTGTAGAATTTAAGAAAAAAAATTCTTCAAATGCAGATTAAAATCATGACATTCATGACTAAAGACATTACAATGGCTGTCATCTGACCGTTTCTAAACAGCGAGTACGGCAAATTTTTAAATTGTTACGCAATATATTTAAGGGTAGGACTTGGTTGCAAGGAGATAAGGGGTTGAAAATCCAAAAAATGTGGTTGTGTAATTTATGTATGCTTCCTATATTTCGCTTCTCACTTAAATGATAATTTTAAGCATTCTGATTGAGGTTAAACAAATAAAACTATAATTGACCGGTTAATTAAAACATTTTTTAAATTGTTTTAATGTTTACTCATAAGGTCTACATATGTTAGGCTGTAATTTCCTTACGACGCATACGATTGTAACAATTATATTTATCGCTTTCTTATATAATACTTTAAAAACTTTCTGACTACTCAAATTTTCCTGTTAAACTAACAGTTTATCCGATTTATATAAAGTTCTGCATATAGCAACCTTTTACTAGGCTTTAAAGGGTTCAGGATTAAAAATCTTGCAAATTCACCAGCTTGTTCCAGATACATGTTCTGAAGCAGTTTATCAGCAGTCCATGAGAAAACTGAAGCCTTGCAAGTCATCTGCATGTCGGCATTAAGTCCTTTGTTTTGCAAACCCTTCGAATAAAACTATTTAAGCATGAGTTGATATTATACTAAAAACTAGGCTTACCAAAATCTTATTAGATCATGCAAAAATTCTCTTCGTTTTTCAATAATGTCCACTTTAAAAGTCAAACTTTGAACGTTCCTGCAATAACAAATTCAAAAACTACAAGTAATGGCATGAGCATTGTTGTTTCGACATTACAAATTTTCCAAATTTACCCGCCCTTTGCGTATCAGCAATCCATGAAGAAAAGTCTTAAAAGTATACTGCAGGTGGGGACTGAAATCCTTTGTTTTACAAGCCCTTCTAATAACAAAGTATTCAAACGAAGCTATGTCAGCCAATAGCTAGGTTTATCGAAATACTAGATCATGGAAAAATATTGTCTGCTCTCGGATTTACCTTGGTAGATGAACACGACTAATGTATAGTGAAAATGACATCCAATACTTGGAAAACATTCAATGAAGTTCATAAAGAAATTTCTCTACAACTCATCTTGGAAACATCGTGCTAGTAAAATATGGTTTATTATAATATAATTAATCAAATTTGAAAACAAATTGTATTGCATTGTAACCACTGTAGTTTTATTTACGTAACTTAATAACACATTTAATATATGAAAAATCATAAATTTGCAAATTAGGTATTGGAGAAAGGCTGCAAACCACATTTCTCGAAGAGCTTTCCTGAAAAATATTTTACATGTCTACGAAAATTCTTTAAAAAAATAATTTTGATGGTTAGCAAATAACGTTATGAAATTGTTAAATGTGTTCATGTTTTGTGGCATGCCAATTCATTACTAAAATTTATCGAAGTGAAAATATGCAAAAACTTTAATTCAGCTCATAAAAATTAGAAATTCTTTATCAAATGAATGGACAGACGTCAGAATTTTGTTCTTTAATCTCGAAAACAGTAAATGACTTCCATCCTAACAAAACCACTGCTTTAACTGATGGACACCTAAAATGTATTAACTTGAAAAACTGATTAGGCTGAAAAATAACTTCTCTTCTTAACATCTGTCCTATTTGGCCATCACCTGAAAATAGATAAGCATATTTATGACAAAACATTGCAAGCTTAAATACTAAGAAAAAACCCTCCCCCTGCTGAAGCTGAAGGCGTTTTGGACATATTCGATAATCTGGAAATAGAAACACAGATTCATAACATTGAATAAAACAGTGCAAGCTCACATCCTATCACAAAAACAGCCTAACAAGAACCCTCTCCATCAAGAAAATGAAAAAAATATTAAATCAAAAACATTAATTGAGGATTTTGAGTAGAACATTGGTGGCCAGACAAGTCAAATGAGTTGACGATTTGTGACATTTACAAGGATCCAATCAATTCCACGCTTCCCAGTCCTCGAACCGGAGAATTTGAAAACCGTGGAACTGATCAGAACCCTAGTGAACATTCCTCACTCATTAAGAAGCTGAGGCATGGGATCACTAGAAAATGTTACAAAAACTATCAATCAGATTACCTGAAAAGAAAAGCAGACTCATGATATTGAATTAAAAAATGCAAGCATAGCCTGATCAAAAAACCAGCCTAACAAGAACTCCCCAAAAGTTCCTGAAAGTAAAACAAGGATTAAATCAAAACTAATAAGTTAGTAAATCGTAACATCCTAACAACCTGTCCAACGCGTAGTCGTTTGATGTTAGGGGGAGATATAGTGCCGGAAAATGGTCGCCCCACAGCTAACCACTTTCCAGCGGAAAAGTAAGAGTGGCCAGAGAGTGGACCTCCTGACGTCCACTACAGCGGAAGAAAGATTGTCGGGTCGCTCAACGCATAGCGGCAGCGCAGCACCACAGCCAAACATGAGAAATTTCACGGAGCATGGATTCATGAACCAACGTCATGTTCCATAGCAAATGCAAAAATCAACACACATGCAACAACATCAACAACATGCAACATAGAAAACACTAGCCGATATTGGTCCAGTTTGGGGGCACGCGCGAGCATCTCAAAAGCGGTGAGATTGCTAACCGTAAGACGTAACCTGACAGTCCTGATAATCCGACTTATTGCACCGTAGTTGAAATTCCTTCAGTGCAAAGGGATTTGTCTGAACTGTGAAATAAGCCTGATTCGCGCCTCTTTCTGCGAGAACCGAACCGAAGAGACCGATCTCAAACCTTGAAGTCTTCGTTCATGTCTTCAATTGACCGTTCTGTCGCCCAGTACCTGTGACGACCTACCTTTTGTAGAAGCCTGTACCATCATCCGTGAGGAACATTCTATAACATATGATAAAACCATCATACCAATTAGACACTACGCGATCCGTTGACTGTCTACGAAATCCGGAGATGAATTCTCTCCCTCCCCACATTTTTCCCCCATTTTTGCATTTTTCTAATGCAAAAACTTTACACCCAGGAGGATAACTGCTAAAATACCATAATTTTTTAAACCCCTTGTTTAATCCGACTTTCCGAATTTTTCCATATAGAATTTATTTCCAATTTCCTAGTCTGAGATATTCCTGAAATTCTTCCCGATAATTTATTTCCCTGAAATTAAGAATTACTCAAATTCCCTCATTCTAATTCCATGACAGCTAAAAAGTTTTTCAAATTCCCTAATTTCCCCGTTTCATGTATTTGGTCATGGTGTCAAGTTATTTTATGTCAATCAAATTTGTGTACTCAAGTTCTTAATACAGCTTCAAGCCTTCAATGCTATGATTTGTAACGAAAACGAACAACTTGCATTACTGTATTCTCCATGACTGGGATTTTCTTAATGCATGCCAAGGAATTTTCGATATTTTTAGGTACTAAGACACATTAAGATTATGCGAATGAGATGAACGTAAAACTTCGGTCTGATCTTACGAAAACTTTCAAGAATAAATTTCTTTGCATACCTTTTGTAACCGATGATCGCACGTGCGGCACTCCAAATATATCCACGACACTTAATTTTACGTCGAATTCAATTCAAGTAAATCGAATTTATCGGAGCAGGCCAGGATCGCAGTTGGAAAATAAATTAGCTGTTCAAAAACGCTGTGAAAAACTTTCTCAGAAACAGAAGTGCATGGATTGAAATTGTGTATAATTCTGATCCTTAAAAAAAATAAAGAATTCTTTAAGGGTCAAACGCGCACACATCTACAGGTGATTGATCATCAACTTATTCTTTGGCCTTCAGGTGTCCAAATGAGAAATGGCGTTTTGTCCAGGTGGTCACTTTGTAGAACTCGTTCGCCATTGGTCGCTACCAGATGGCGGGAAGATGCGACCAATCAGAGACAACCGAGCAGGTGATCAGCTAGCGTTATGATCATTTGCATATTGTTGAAAGTCAACTAAAAATATGGAAATTTCGAAATGAAAGAAGCAATGTTGGGCAATTCGAAAATGTCACCTAATCATTATTACATCTTTGTGCTAAAATGGCTGAAAATGGAATTTAATTCCATAGATAAGCAAATAGACAAAAGGACAAGCAAAGAAAAAACTAAATAAAATAGGAAAGAAAAAAATGCGGAGATAAAACCTTTTATGCCCATCATGCAAGAAAATAAACTTTTTTGCTTCAAATATGTGTTTATTTAAACGGATAAATTTCGTTTTTGTAAAAAATGCTGACTGGTATGTTAATACTCTGGGTGCATTATCATCAGAGTCCTTGAAATGTCATTGAATTAACTTTGGCGGTATTCCTGGCGGTAATCATTGGTCAATTTCGTAATTTAAAGCTGATTTTACAAAATCATTACTAAATAACATTACCAATGCCGTCTAATAATGACATTACCTGGCATACTTTCAACCCGATTTACAGTTGGCGTTTCAGGTTTTTATTCACTTTGTTCCGTTCAAAAATTCGCATCTGACCATACAATTTTTAATACCAAATCACATTAGATCCATGTCAGTTTAAACAAAATCTAATACTTTTATTTCTGCGCTAAACCTGATAAACCTGAGTTTAACACGATTTACAGTTGACATTTCCCTATTGCTATTTTTCCTTCAATACCTTTATTCCCATTGCCCTTTTCCCACGTTACCCATTTCCCCCATTATTCTTATTTTCCTCTATTCTGCTTTTTCCCCATTAACTTTTTTTACTTCATATTTCAACCAAATTTCCACCATATTATCTTCACTGCACCGAAATCGTTTAAAAAGACACCATTAATAATTAGGATAAAAGACTTGAAACTTTTGAATCTTCAGAGATTGTGCTAGTACACTGTGTCGAAACCATAAACTGATTATCTAATGGTCGAATTTAAGGGTCGAAATAAAGTTGGTACACGTCTCTACCGGAGGCCCCTGGAAGCTTGACTGGCGTCGCATGAGATCTCGCGGGCTCAACTCGGGTCCTTGTCATTATTGAAACCCAAGCATAATAATAATAATAATGTATTTTTGTGTGTCAGTGCATGGGAATGAAGATATTTGATAAAATACAATAGAAATTTCACTAGCCAAAGTTCAAAGTCACCTTTTCAGAGATGACTTATTAAGAATCTTAAGAAGCATAAAATCATGTTTACGAATATGAATAAAGTCAAACTAAGCCTTCTTTACTTTTTCACAGCTTAAAAATACATTTAAAAAATGTGCTTAATTTTTTTTCGATCATTATTCTGCAATTAGCTTTGCTCTAGTTAGCGTAGTTTAGCAGCCATCTGCAATTAAAGTTTGGCCAGTAATTTCCTAAAAACTACCGAAACTAAGTCTCTATAACTCCCTAAACTACAACGAATTTCACATAAATAACTGCATATTAGTGTAACTCTACCTGTACTTTATACAGTGTCCAATGGCAGAAGAAACGGTATTCGATCTTAATAATAATAAAGATTGTGTGAAAACATAACCTTGCAAGGTCAAAAACGTGGCAAGCGTCTATCATATAAAAATAAATAAAGTAAAGAAAAAAACTGGTATTAATTTAAAATAGATATGATAAATTCTGCGTTCTACTTATAATGAGAATATTTAAAACTATAAGTACTTAAATTAATATCGACTTAAAGTTAAATAGTTCTTCGAAACAAAAGTTTCAATTTTTAGAGCAATAACATATAAATGGTTCTAATAATTCGGTTTGAATAAACTTGGAAATAACGTGCTTGGCAAAAGTAAAAAAACGTTTAGAAATACACGTTAGGAAAATTTCCTTGAAAAAATGTTCTATACAACTTTGATAAACACGTCTCGTGTTGTTAGTAAGAGTGTTTAGGGTGAACTTCGCTGAGTGTTGGTCCTCATATATCTATGAATTAAATACATGCTCGGGGTATGAGCAGAGAATATCAGGTACTTTATATTGATGCTATTCTATAGACGTTAATAGTACACGTACACTCAAAACGTCTATACTATATAATTTTGGTACTAAACAGTTTGTACAATTATATCATTCATGTTCTCAATTTTGGGTGCTAACAGGATGTACTGAAGAGTGCGGGTTCTTGTGGCAAAAAAGTGTCTTTCCCAAATGTTCCATTTGTAAAAGAGTTATGGCTTTCTATTGTTTGGGGCACTATGCGGGCTACCAACAGTAGTTGACATTTGTACTAGAAACAATTTTATTATAATGCAGATTCCAACATGAAGCAATGATCACTTGACTTTACAATTACTTTCGGAGGCGTATTTATGCCAGCTGGGGTCCCTTAGCGCAGGATGGCAAACCTATGAGCAATGGCGGGCCAATTTGTTTGGAATTGTGAGTTGCAATCTGAGAGCCAAGATTATATTGTACCTGATAACTGAGTACTCTTTGACTCGCATAGGTAATTCTCTGTTAGCATTCGCGTTACTTGCAATTTTCAACTCTCGAGAGCCTACTATCGCTCTCAGCTCTGAAATGGATACCGATATTTGACATCGATGTTTTATGGCAGTATTTTCTGCATATTAGGACATTTTTACGAGTTAGTTGCTTCATTTCTAACAATGATAGGAACACTGCTGCGACAACGTTTGCAAAAATTAGATCTCCATTCATGAATTTTGGAATAAAATTGACATGGTGTTTTTAGGAGAATTATTTTGGAACACCGCAGTGATATGCATGAGCGTATCATTTATAGTGTATTATGGATTCTAAATTTTTTTGGGCGATCAACAATCTCCCGCTACTGGCTAAGATTTTGAATGCCCAGTATAATATCATAGTAATATTCATATCTGCTATAAGGGTTGAGTCTTTGTGTGTTTGTTGTTGTTTTGTTAGAAAATTGAAATAATGGTGCAATAAGGAGAGAAAACCTCCTATCAAGTATGGCATCTTTTGTAAAAGGTGTTCACGACCCCCTTACCCCTTATTGGACACGCGCATACAGTAACCAATAACCACAGTCATCAATCATCATCGATTCCAAATTTTCAATCATCCATCTACATGTGACGCCATGGTTGACATCCCAGAAACAGGAAAGGCGCGACGCGGGTAACGTTTGAATTTTCAGCAATGAAGGCTAAAAAAGCAGCTTTTCAAAGGCTTCCTGAAAGAAGCAGTAACGGCGCTTCAACCTTAGTCTAGATAAGAAACTTTCATGCGTATGTGTATATTGCCATGGGTTGCACAACATTACGCTGCGGACCAACACATCGCGAAAAAAAATTTCAAAATCTTTTAGTTTGTACATAAAGAGGTTAGGTTAGATTTGATTATTTAAGGTCAGGTTACATTAAGTTTTGGTACTTTATCAAGTCATTTTTGTGAAGTTTGGTAGCAGGGGGAGGTGTCTTACACCTACCTACATGTACATGTATAGTGATTTTCTGCTATGTTCCTGAATACGTGATGGTAAAATGAGTTAGTGTTGTCAAATTGGTAGGATATGAGAGAATAAATAACGCCAATCAATAAACATGAGTTTTGAGATATCTCCTTGAAAGTGTTCAGTGTCCATCCATTTATAAATTATGAAGATATAAAATAACGTATATGTAACAGATAGTTTGGTGTCATACATGTATCTTGAGTTGATAATCTACATAATTGTCTGAACCAAAGGCATGCCCAACATGCAAAAAAAAATACTCTTACACTACACATTTTTGCTTCAAATACTTTTTATACTTGCTAAATTTATTTTCCACAATGTAGAATTGGTCGTATGGATTTCTTCAAAGTCTGATCTTTGCATAATGTGGCTGGAAGTTTAAGATGATAAGAAGCCAGGGAACGACAGCCAAACTTGATAATTATAAAAACGCGACGTTTCGAGTATTTATTTTACTCATCATCAGGCATCTATAAAAGATGATACAAAAGCTCAAGGGTAAGGAAACAACATATTTACATTAACATTACGCAAATCTGCATGCGGACCGAAATCATTACATTAGTTATTCCTCCATAGTATACAAAAGAATTAACTAATCAGTCAGGGTTTCAGCTAACGGAGCTATCCTGAATGGCAACCGTGCAATCTTTTTTCTAATTTAAAAAATAATAAACAAGACGTATTGAAATTAAAAAAGTAAAGCTGAAACCCTAATGAACAAGCAATTTCATACTGTGGAAAATAAATTTACAAATGATTTGAATGCTTGATTATTTGCATGTATTTTAAGCAAAAATGTGCGAGTAATTTTGTTTGCATGGTGGACATGCTTTTGATTCAGCCTTCACAAACAGGTTGTAGCAGTTTCTGAAAAACGTTATTTTTTTAGTTGTGTCACTATTGAAACACAGCATTTTGAATTTGTAGGTCTATCGTGCAATAACTTGACTTTTTTTTCTTGTTTTTTACGTATAGGGTGGTGGGAAAGGGAAGAAATAGTTGAGGCACTGACGGTACTGATCGTTGCATTAAGGGTTGGATTCACGATGATGATATCCAGTACAATGTAACCTGTATGGAGTTACCGTGACATAGGCCTACATGTACATGCTACATGCACTAAAATCGATTCAATCACGTTTGTGAACTAATGCTTTTATTTTCAAAGATACCTGATTCTTTTTTGCTCAGGGTTTTTAAATGTCAGGAATATGGATAGTATGATATTGGTATCGACTATGATATGAAAATGATATTAAATCGAAATGTTAAACATAATTTTAAGAAAAGTGCCTATAACAATAAAGTTAAATAGAATTGCTTAAGGTAAATTAATCTAACAGTTTTACATCATCCCATTATTTTTCATATGATATGTACACGAATAAGCATCACACCTTTGATGTATAACTGCTGTAAGTTGTAAAGTTGGTTTTTCGGCTCGCTGATTTTTAAAATTAAATAAAATATTGTGGAAGTTAACAAATATAGACTGCGTCTTTCATTTTTGTCAAAAGTAAAAACGACATGAAATAAATGTAATGAAATAAAACGTAAATCTATAAGATGCAAGTGTAAATGTGTTACAGTGAAAGCTCGATAACTCGAAGTCGCAGGGGACCCCCAAAAATATTCGACTTATCCGAATTTCGAGTTA
>JAQIXS010006414.1:0-10771 GCA_034700785.1 Rossiulus vilnensis | reverse complement strand
TGTATGTAACGTAGGTTTACATTTTATATAAGTTTATATATGTTTAGACTTACAGTAAACATCAGATAAAAGGATTTTAGTTTGCTTTTCTAAAACATAACTTAATCATTAAAAAAAATACACAGGGCTACTCAAAGAATAAAGGTAGTTTCGTTTTTATATGAAAAAACCAGGACTGAATTAATTTATTTACTATGCTTTTAATAAATATTAATAATAAATGGAATGCCGAGGGGGAGCAATTTTTAATTTTTTTAAAGGCTGTTTATTTATTTTTATTTTGTTGAAAAAACGAGATCGCCAATAATGCATTTCGTGGGATTTTTTTCTTTCAAAAACCGAATAAATAGTAATGATGCAACGTAAGTGAAAAAAGCTATAGTCTGTTCAGAACTAGAAATACATAGAATTGAAATGGACCAATAGAAAGCAAGAGCCTGTTATGCGATTAATCATTCCATGTCCAATGACTCATTTTAATCCGTTTGGCATGGGGGAGTCTTTCTTTATGCTGGAAGGCATAATTCATAAGCTGACTATCTCTGATTGGTGATTACAATAAGGTCCTTGGCTCAATAATCATATCGTTCAAATAAAATTCGCATATATTTGAGGAAGGAGGTCCTTTATTTTGCTCAATTACCCTTCAAATTTATGTTGGGGGTGGGTTGACGGTTGTTGGAACGTATCTCATCTGGCTATCATTGACCCGGTCGTGAATGGATAAATGAGGGAGATCCAGGACGTCATGAAGCTCGACCAAAATTACACAATGACAATAAAGGCGAGGGCCTCGCTGATAAGTAAATCAATAGAGGACAAACTCCACTAATGATACAAATTACGCCATTAAATTCGGCTGGAGAGAGCCCTGGCTTTTAATTCGCTATACATTGTGCATCAATACCATCAATAGAAATGAAGGCCAATTAGGTGCACTGTAGGTAGCTTCCAACCTCTCCTTGAGACTACATTCAAACAGAAATCATATTCTGTAAACAGCAAAAAAATAACAAAAAAAACGGAATTTGGAAATATGGGTGGATGGAATGGATTAATCAATTTCTAACCAATATATTTAAGGGTAATTTAGGGGTGTATAACATTACACCGTGACAAACTATACTAAAAAATAGGTGTATTTGGGCTACTACAAAATAAATTTTAGGGTAATTCAAATGCACATGTAATGATGATATAGCTAAAAAGCTGAAACAAAAGCAATCATGCTCACTCTGAAGTACTTCATTACGAATGCAAGGTGTCTTAAAACTGTTTTGGATTAATTTTCAAATCAATTCAATGAAACCTCTTAATTGAAAAAATACGATATTAATAGAGACCTCTGGTTTACTGCGTTTTTAAACAAATTCCAAAATGTTTCTTAAAATTATTACATTGTGAAAACAATTTATGAACATTATACATGCCCGTAAATACATGTAACATCAAATTAAGTATATTTGAAAGGCTGTATCCTAAATAATGAGTGTCAATAAAGGCTTCGAATTTTCTTCGAATTAAAATTTCAAGCAATGTAAACATTAAAAACATAGTAAATATGTCCCAAAATCTGTGCCATTTTACCACGACATACATTTTCAAGTAAAATTAAACGTTAAAAAGATCATGGAATACCAGGATTTTTTTAAACCAAGTTATTGCATTTTTCTGACTTAAACATAACATTCTGTCCACCGCCATTTTTGTCCCTTCTGAATGGAGTCTTCTAGGGACCGGTGGATTTTCTCAGAGACCCAAAAGGATTAATTTGCGACAAAAAATAACGCCTGTCAAATAAATTTAGAGCAGCAGCAGCAGTGGTGGTGGTGGATCCACTACGCTAAATAGCCAAAACAAAAAAGGGTATAAAACACACACACACAAAACTAAATGGAAAGTATTCATCATTGAACGACAACAGTAATGAGATGGCCAGGATTTGTGTCTCAGCGAAAGAGCACACATGGAGTCAACAAATTTTCAGATAAAGCCAACCGGAAATGGACCGCGTACCTATAGCTATTGTTAGGAGTGTAAGTAGTTACACAAAGAGCTGGAATAAATTTTAGATACGATGTACATGTTTGCAAGCCAGAACGCCCAGAAGACATTTAAGTTTACCCTGGTGGAAATATCAGTATAATCAGTACAGTAGATATCAGTACAAATATACTGATCATATATTCACATTAGTAACAAATGTAGCGATATCACTATCCAAACTGATATCAGCAGTCTCAAAAACCAGTATGTATATAGTGATATCAGTTTTCGATCATACTGATATAGAATCACTAAGGCTTGTCTACCATGCCAAAACCTACCCACCTTACTTCAAATACTTCTCTGACTTTTCCAGGTTTTTTTTTGGAAAACCTATTCTGGCTTTATCACAAATGCTTATAGACCAAAAATGGAAAACATAAACCGATTGCTGATATTTTTATTTAATATTTCAAAACTTTAAAGTGTGCAATGGAAAATAGAGAAAACTTGTTATTGCATAAGTGTGACTACATCCTTGGAAGCAATATCATGAACTATTAATTATTCAAGATTATGCCAATGTGAAGTTGACATTTCACCTGACAAAAATTGCCCTGACCTTTGCAAGAAACTTTGAAATTTTCCTGACATATCCAGGTTTATCAGGTCAGAGGGATCTCTATACATAATACAAGCTTCGTGCATAAATACAATTACCAACTTCCTTGTCTTTTAGCCTTTCTGACGCAATGTTTAATGTCCTGATGTCATAAATCTAATGTCAATCATAATGTTTCCGGGATTTCCATGACCTAATTTCCATTTTATAATTTTTGCATACCTCCTAATGCCAGTAGAGATCTTAAGCTACGTAAAACTAAAAGTAATACTGATATTTTACATTTTTTTAATTTCCTTGACAATTCCAGGTTTTCCAAGTCTCACCTGGTAACAAAATAAGGGTATGATTCTATACTTATAACACTTTACATGGCTATAGTGAATTTGTAAACTACTGACATCAAGTATACATAGTGACAGTGGTGTTTTGAACTACTGATACTGTATCACTGAACAATCTTCAAATATCACAACATATCAGTATATGCCCTGCCCCAACAGGGCAGCAAAACCTAACAAAGCAATGCTAAAATCATTTCTTTCTCTTGACGATACGAATGATTTGAAATTCCAATATAAATTTTTGTTAACATGATTATTATTAAAATGATCATTAAAATGACCATTATTTGGTTTTGGGCAGGAGGTTCACTATTGTATTTCGCGTAATGGTTATTTCCCGAAATAAGTCATGCCTGCGTTTGTAAAAATAAACAACATCACGAATGTCGATTGCAGATTTGGTTACTAGAAACCAAGAAAAAAAAGGACTTCGGAGAAGCGAACAGAAATCTGATATTTCCGCGTATTGCCCCGTTTATTTTCTTTTTTAATACGTGAAGATCAGATGGATAAAGCGAATGTCATTATTTCTGCAAATTGAGGTACACTGCACAAATTCCAGCTAAAATGAGAAACCTAATGACAAATTAAGGATGAGCCAAAAGCATGCCCACCATACAAAAATATTACTGGCACATTATTTTGCTTAAAATACTTAATATAATCGTTCAATTTATTTTTACTTATGTAGAATTAGTCGTCGACTAGGTTTTCAGGTCTGGTTCATAATTTAATAATGCCCCGTATATATCAAATCTCTTAATTTTTTTTGCATAAATAAACGGGGCATTTTGAAATTATAAAAATATATTGAAAAATATAGGGCAAAATAAGTTGAGCAATTATAAAAATATTTCAAGCAAAAAATGTGCGAGCAATATTTGTGCACAGTGAGCATGCTTTTGGCTCCCCCTTAACCTCTGTTGGTGCAACCGGCCCTACGAATACATTTTGCTTATTATAAAATTAGTTTTAAGCAGTCGTCGGGATCACAAAACGTCATAATTGGCTAAATGCACCATCCATTCCTCTAAAACCGCCTCCAACCACATGCACGCGATGCGACCCTGTACAAACAGGTGGAATATAACGTTGCCAGGCCAGGACATTATCGCGTTTTAAACCCCGGGTTTTGTCGTGGACTGTTAAGGGGTTGTTGACACGATTGCGTCACTCGAAACTTCCTCGTCCCCGCACTGGCTTAAGGCGGCCTACGCGCAATTTCGCCCAGAAAAATAGGAAACTACAGGGGCTTAAAGTCGACTGTTACTCACCGGAATTCAGGACGTAAATCTCACTCGGAAGTTGGTGATGAGCTTATTTCATCGTCGAAGCGAGCTTCATAAAAAAAGGGCTGTAGGCAAGGTGAGTTTTCCACACGGATGCACAAAGGTAAGGCGAGGACACTGGCCAATAAATCCATCGCTTTTCACAATTTTCCCCGTGTCTCAATCGCCTTCCGTGAAGCACTTGTACTCCAGGCCTGAAGCGCACTTCCGGAACAACTGCGAATAAACACGAACGGAAATCGTTTCAGCAACTCATCGATAAAATACGGAAAATTGATAAAACGCGAGGTCGGCGTATATCGGTTTGCGAACACTTGATACTTTAGCGATATTCGTTAAGGATGAGCCTATACTTATTCAAATAATTATTTATAATTGTTTAATTTATTTTTATCAGTGTTGAATTGATCGTTCACTAGACTTTCAGCTTTGGTTTATAATTTTAAAAATGCCCCGTTTATATTTTTAAAAAAATATTAAGAAATTTGAAAAAAACCGCCGAAAAAATTCGAAGGTGGTTGTCATGCAGGAAAGCCCCGTTTTCGTCGTACGTCAATTTAGATATTGACAGTATTACAACAGTATTGACAAGCATTATATTTTCCCGGTATGGACATAGAGAAATGTGCGACCATATCTACATGTATAATGTATACATACGTTGACATAAGATCATATCTAAGGATGTAAAACATATCTAGACATGTATATGGATTTTATCGACTTATTTGGATATGCATGTATCGCCATAAAGGTTCATTTGCAGTCAATTTCTGGCACAACCATACATGTAATGAGTCGTAAGTCCATATATGGCCCATACAATTGCACTAAGCTCTAAAATAATCAATTGCCAATCGTAACGGTCCATTAGCGGCCTGTGGTCAATACTAAATTTGGATATCCAGTCCGCAGCAATTTCTTTATAACTATGTTAATAACTAATGTTTCGTTACCTACCTGAAAGCATGTACGAGGTGTAACAGAACTTGAAGAAAATATGAGTGGCATGATAACGCTATCACGCTGGGAAGAGTCTTGACAATGATAAATAATAACCAAGGAAGAGGGAATCTCAAAAACCCATTTTTTGTTATCATTATAAGGAGGGCCCTTATCTAAAATATTGTCAACTCCGTGTATCCTAGCTAGATCACCAACGAAAAAAAAAATGGTCCACTCAAGACTCGAACCAGCGTTCTCCGAACGTACGAAGAAACATTATACCGAAGCTACGTAAGTGAATACGCCTACCATCCGTTCAATTACAAATCAGAGCAGCGACTGGGAAAGCTCCTGCGCTATTTGTGCAAACACCTCATTCATACAGCAGCACGGAGGCTTAATTACTGAATAAGATACGTTGCAACTTTGGTTTGGATAATTACGGGTACGCAAGGCGCGTAGGAGAGAATTCAGCGGCTTCGGTTTTCCATCGGATTGCCTCAGATTACAACGGCGAAAATTGACTCCGCACCTTCATTAGACGTTTCGCGTAATCGCTGCCGACTATTAATCATAATCTGCTTTGGAAAAATGATAAATCGCCCACCTTTATAGCGCTTTTGATCTCGCAATTTAGCTGCGCTTTATCTCAGGAATGGAAGGGAACGAAACCGTTCGATTCGAGAACGTTAATCTGAACTTTGGAATGCGCGACGCCATTTTGTGGACATGACGCTGAAGAACGCGTCTCGTTTTTGGCCACGTGTGGCGCTGTCTCCATGCTAGCACGATTCGGGCTTCTTATAAAGGATCTGTTACGATGGATTCGGACTGGGTGAGGATTTGACATTTACCGATGATTAAGACCCAAATGGTATAATTAAGACCAGCAAGGGGATGGTATGGCAGAGCGCACGATACAGACTTTAACACTTTCCATGTAACATATGTAATTAAATTACCTGTTTTAGGGCCGGTTGCATCATTGTAGGTATGCTAAAACGTTAGATAACCAGGGGGTTACCTACAACTTGTATAATCACGGGTTAACCTTTGGGTTAATAGGTTTTTATTGGATGTTTGACCATAGGGATTTTTAACCCTAAATATAGCCTGTTGAGAGAATTCTGGGAAAATTACATTTTTATTACAAACCTTAGGTTAACCCTGCCTATTAGCTGGGTTAACACTAACTACTAACCTGCTGTGGTACAATGCTTTTATTATGCAGTTTGTAATGTTAATAGAATGCAACCAGGGTCGAAAAAGTTAAATATGGTCATATATGGGATCATATGCGCCATCCCTGACCATGCATGACCCATATATGGCCCAAATATTGACATGACAACGTTAGCTTAAGCCATATTTAACTGCATAAATGGCTATGTTCAAGTTCATCTATGGCTATATGATGTTATGCATGACGACTTTTACAAAGCCATATACGGCTGTATGCATGCGTATTGCCACATATAGAAAATGTGATAAATAACTTATAAAAAATGACCATATAGGTCCATTTGTGACCAATTTCGGATTTACCCATATACGAAGTTTCAGGATATGTATGCTTATATAATTATATAAATCGACATATACAGTAGGTCTATGTGTGGCCAATTTAGGATTGATCTATGTATGAAAGAGTCATATATGTCCATATATGCGTTTTCTACCCGGAAAGAGTCCGTTTGCTATTAAGCATGCCTTCTTTGCCATCTGCCTGGCATCGCAATGGCTTTATCTAAGCTGAAAGAGCTAATCCATCAACTGATTAGCTCATTGGTTAAAGCTCAGTTCCATTCCAGTTTTGAAATCGAACATCACAGGTTCGACCTGATGGAACGTCACGCGCTTCGGTTGCCATGGTTACCGCGTGACTGAGTGTTTCTGGCCAACGCATAATGGTGAAATGATGGAAACAAGGCTTAGGGTGATAAACAGAGCCAGTAGTGGGAGCGCCGCGAGCAAATAATTGGGCCATTGGAGGAAGGGGAATGTAGAGAAGGCTCTTGTGCCTAATGGAGCTCGTCTGCCCTGGGCGAAAGGTAAATCTAAGGAAGGACATTAATAAAACGAAATTGTTCCCACTCAAGCCACACGCCAAGCTCCCCCAACCGGAAATAACTGGAGGCAGGGGTCGACCATAAATGCGAGGGTGGATTTAAGGAGGAATAGGATTAAGGGGTGGAAGGAGGGTACGACGAATGATCCCATTCTAGTGTTTTGCTCTCCATGACCGTAAATTAGCGAGGCCCCATGTTCGGCTGTAAAGGCGCTCTCTCCAAATGACGAACATTCCTCCTAACAACAACCACAATCATAAAGCAACATGGAGAAAAAAAAAATGGGGGGAAAAAACATTATGGCGAAGCCTTATTATTTTTGGAAAATAACCTAATAACCGATGCTGGTTGGCTGTGCGGATGGAAACGGAAGACGGAGGACGTAATCAAGTAAAACCCCACGCATGCAAACAATGGGATGGACGGAGTTGGGGGCATCAAATGCGCTTTTTATGAGCAGAGGCATTTTCCTGGAACTTTGGGCATTATTAGGGGGAAGAGGGGGTAATAAGGGGCAACTTGGTAAAAACAAGGGCGTTGGAAGCGGCATGCCTTAAATTTTTAAAGGACCATAAATGCGTGCCACGAGGGGTGGATGTGAATTGCATCCTCGCATTTACGATAAGCCCTGAAATTTGTTGTGAAATGCTTGTGTATGTAATAATTGGTGTGGAGTTTAAGAGTAAAGAGCGATGAAGTAAACACCCTTGGTTTTTTCTTTTATTTTAATATTGCTTATATTCTTATTTGCACATCGCCTTATCGACATTTTTAAAACAGTTTTACTGTACCTTCCCTGACCAATATGACGTCATATTTTCTCAAACACCATCTATTCCACTTGCACTACCCACTGATGGGTGAGGGAAAGGGTGTCAGATTTAGGCAATAGTACCTGGGTTAAAACTTAAAATATGGGGTTTTATATTTCATACCTGGCGATGTATGAACCATATATTGCTATATATTGACATCGGCATACCTGGAAATTTTAGATAAGGCCATATATACACGTAGATGCATTTATGCCAACAGGTAGAAAATGTGATAAACACACGTATAACACTGCATACTTGACAATATATGGAAAATATTCACTTAATTCAGTAAGGCATATGTAACACATGATAATGTAAACAAAATGTTAACTTTAATATGGTGTAAGTTACTGTATTATATTTTCTAGGTATGTACATATTTCCTGCCCATGTCTATGACGTCATATATATGCTTTACCTGGCACCCTTCCCATGTCTATGACATCATACATACATGTATGTGTCCTGACCTGGCACTTTCGCCATGCCTATATCACAAATGGTCAGGATGATTAAGTTAATTTAAGTTTAAAGACGTCATACAGGTCATGATCCCTGGTGGAAAGATCAGTATAATCAGTACAAATATACTGATCATAGACTGATATTTGTAAAAAAAAAATGTAGTGATATCGCTAACCACACGTCCTCCAAACCAATATATAGTGATATCAGCATAGAATCATACTGATAGAATTATACTGATATTAATTGAGCATCACATACTGATCTTTTCTCGAAGAATGTATATACACTGTAGGTCTATACATGAATGATATATCATATTTAAGCATAATGACGTCATTAAGCTTAAATAAACTTAATCATCCTGACCATTTGCGCTATGCTCGAAACGGTCCTTTATGATCAGCTCCAGTTCAGTGGGGTGGGTGAGGTCTATCCTCGCACCCCAGGAGGAGGGCCCACCCTAATGCAAGTCACACACACGCTCGGATTGGCTCCGATTTTCGTTTACCGATTCCGGCGGAAGTGCAAATTCATCAGAGCTGTAGTTGGCGTCTAACATGGCGTCAAACAAGCCTCGTGTCAACAGGAGGAAAAGCGGCATTTGGCGTCGATGGAGTTTTCTCTTTTTATCACGAGGACAGCAGCTGTCTCCTTCGCCATTCGTGTTTGCTCTTCGGTTAAACTTCAACAGTTTTGCATATCTTTCTTCCTTTTTTTTCATTTTCCCTTTTTCCCGTGTCCTTTTGTCATCTTCGCGTCTTTTCTGTGTCCTAATTCGTGTTCGATTCGATGTCAACGCTGCGGTTGACGAGGGGGGCCCCCTTCAACCGCCCACGGGTTTCAAACCCAAACTCCCTTCAGCTCCTAACAAGGTTTTATGCAGCGAGGGCAAACAGATCCCACACTATTGGCGCCACAAGCGCCCAAAACGAAAACGGAGTTTGAAGTCGATTTCATCGAAAATTCCCCACAACGTACTATGTGCCACGCGTGTTGCACCCCCAACCCCGTTGGGGCAGCAACGCATTCCAGGTTTTAAAAAACAGCTTCTGAAACGTGTTTTTTTTGGAAACGGTGACGTGGTTCCATGGGTCCAAACTTGAATAACCATTTATTCATTACTATATCATCAAGGTTTGCTTTTAAGTCCGTGCGTAGAATGTTAAAATGGGGACAACAGAGGGTTGTGATTTGGTAGTTGATACTGATCTTCCCCCAAAGTTAGCTTTACGTGCAATTTTTCTTTCATAAAGCCTAGCCCTGGTAAAAGATCAGTATACATGTACGTCAGTATAAGTACACTGATATTAGTAGGCAATATGTTGATATTAGAAAACAATATAGTGATATCACTAACCATACCGATATTCGTAGTCCCAAAAACCAGTGTATATCAGTATAGCTTTATAGTGATATCTGGAGAAAAGATCAGTATGATTCTATACTGACATCACTATATATGTACTGGTTTTTGGGACTGAGGATATCGGCATGTTTAGTGATATCAGTGTTATAGTGGTTTTTAGGACGCATGGGGAAGCATGGTTAGTGACATCACTACATTTTTACTAATATCAGTATATGATTAATATATTTGTACTGATTATACTGATCTTTCCACCAAGGATATCAGTAGAGAATCACATACTGGTATTTCCAAGAGAAAGGGGTGTCCCAATTGTTTCCATATTACTATAGCAGGTGTGGAATAACTCCTACATGTACAATGTTCTCGGCCAATTCCTGGGAATTTGGCACCTAAGACCTTGTGCTTTGGCACTTAGCTTATAGCGATCATGGATTTCAATTGTTCGTCACCGTGCATTGTTTCGGTCGTTTCACTGAGTGTTTTTATTTTCGCAATGAGTATGATGACTATTGTTTTTTTGCACATTATAAGTTAGTGGTTCCCATAATTCGACCATGGCAGTCCTCCCCTTGTCCATTGTTCTCTCCAGTCGTCAGTTGTGACATTTTCAGCTCGCACTCCGGCCACTGGTCATCGTTGGTCCGAGCACGTCCGTCATTGGCACGCGTCCAGCGTGTCCCGCGCTGACCGCTAATGACAAAGTGGCATTTGAATGGCGGTAGACAAACCGGAAATCCTCTTTTAAACGAACTTCTAATTTTTAATGCACGTCATCGAGGCGGAAACGAAATCCGGTTCGTCTCATTCTTTTGTTTGTTTATACTATTTTGGAGGAGGGGGTGGGGGGTGGGGTGAAAAGAA
>JAQIXS010006413.1:0-10772 GCA_034700785.1 Rossiulus vilnensis | reverse complement strand
GGAGAAAACTCCCATGTGGGAAATGCCCACATCATTGTTAAACTGAATTCCTAACAAATTTGGACTATCATTAGGAAAACTATTCCATCGTCTAATTGAATTTACTACATTAACTGGACCCCACCCAGGACATACTTTGGAGTTTCCTGTATTCATGTGTTTATAATTATGAATCGATGTATGAGAAATTAATGACAAGATTTGGAATATCCCTAGTCCTAGAACACTAAATACTGCAGAAATCCAAGTGGAAAATAAATATCCCTAATGCAAACAGGACAGCGCTTTATGAGGAGGGGTAGTTGGGTTGAAATCCCTCTTCTGGAAAAAAAAAATGCGAAAATGACCAAAGAAGCCGGCAAAAATTGTTGGAATTTCGACAAACCCTCCAAAGGGCGAATAACCACCTCTTACTCCCATTTTCAAATCCTGTGTGTGTGGGCTTAAAAGCAAACCTTGGTAAGCTGACCATGAATAAAGGTTATTCAGCGTTGGGCTCATTAATGAAGCCACATCAGTGCCCCGAAAATGAATGAGGCTCAAAACCATCAAGGCCCAGCATATTAGAGGTAAAGCAAACCGCCCAATGAGCGCCGGAAACGATCTGTTCCGTTTTTTCGTTTATTGCAAGGTGTCCAACCAAAAAAAACCACCTTGGATCCTCGATGAAATACGGCGGAATAAAGGCGAAGTCCATTATCCGTTTACCCATTTAATAACCTCGAGTGCTAATCTCTCCACACCGACTGTTATTGTTTACATTATGGATATGACGTGTTTTATAACTTCCAATTTATTTTCCCGCCGTGCCTAACCCAGTTTTTTTTCTTTCCATTCTACCATTCTGGACCCGAGCGCAATTTCAGGACCGTTCTCATCACCTTCCTCCCGTCTCATCATGCTAAAAAAGGTGATTTCGACGTCTCCAGGCGGTATTTGAGTAGCGGCAGGGGCTTTCTCGGCTTCCCCATCACTTTTGCCACAACCCCGACTGCCATTTGCCTAGATTACGCACCCTTTTTATGGGCCCTCGGAGAGGAATTAGCAACCGTCGTACACCCTGCCAGCAGCACAGAGAAACCAGGCAAGCTTCCTCTTCAAAGAAATGGGCCCTCTTCTCTTCTTGCTGCTCTCCCCCAGCCCAATTTTCCTTTCTGGAAATGCTTTTGGCTTCGTTTATCATCGCAGTAAATAGCATGTTGCAGCAGCGAGGGAGGCTCTGGAAGTACAGGGCTTGGATGAACAGCTCTGGAATGAGCTTGCAAAGGCAGAGGTTTCCGGTTTGATGAGATGAGGCCAGTCTGAAACTGACACTGTTAAGCCGAAAGATTCGGTAGATCTTGGAAGCGGCTGATATGTTGAATCCGAAATCGAATTTTATTTGAATTAGTTTGTCGTTTTGTTTTTCTGCAATGTATCCAGGGCTCGTGGCAGTATTTCTAAGGTATGGTACAGTTTCTAGTTTTATTTATGAGATTACTTGATTGAGATTCCTTCCATCTCATGGAACATACGCACCATGCATCGATCTACATTACCTAGATCATGAACATACTCTAGGCATCATCTATAGGCTATGCATGATGTGATTAATACCTGTACCGTCTTTCTGGAACAATTCTCTTTTCTAGAAGATAGTTCCACTCCCTCGAAATTAGTTCTACTTCCCAGATGATAATTCTACGTTTTTTGCAGTGCTGCCATTCGACATTTCCATAGCCATTGCCCTCAGCATTGAAAGGATATGGCGTCTGATAATGCTGGCTTATTCCAATTTTTAGCATGGGTGATAAGATACCTAGAAAATAGTTCCTCGAACTAGAAGTTAGTGCTACTTGTCAAATTCGCCACGTGTGGCGATTGACAATAGGGTTGCTCACCCCGGGTCCAAAAGGTGTAAAACATCAAGGCATTTATTCTACTCCGTTTACATGTACCTGTATGCGTGATGAAGTCGCAACCTTTTCGCATAACACTCAGGCCATGTTAGCAGAATGCCTTCGGATTTCCTTTCCTGTAGAATTAGATGGTTTGCGAGGAATGGTCGACGAAAACCACAGGGTGCGCTTAGTACAAACCCTTTCATTGATTTTTTAGTTAAAACTTCCGGTTGCCAGTGACCCAATTCCGTGCTATTTCAGCTATTTTATAGTGCGGCTGTGGTCGCAGCGCTATTGCGCATTTTCTAGTAAGAGCGTTTCTACTCACGATGGAGTTTGCCATCGAATTGCTTTTCAGCCATTTCTGTCACCTAGTTTTCAAAATATTTGCGTATGTACGTTTGTAAAACACGCGACCTTTCGCAGTTGCTCGCAGCCTGGTAAAAAATGACATTTTTTGCCTCGTATGGCCAACTTCGTCATAATAACCTCACTTTTGGATAAGTTAGGAGGCGCGTTATTGTTGAATGATACTCCTGCTGGGCCATAAGGTGTTTATCATTGCGTGCGGCTACCGTATTAGCCAACAGATATGGCCAGCAGATGAGCTATGGTTGCCGCTAGGTGCTATATCACCTTCATCCTCCCCAAAGTCATGGATGGATGGGATAAAAAATGGTACTTCCTTTCGCGGCCATATATAAGTTGCACCAGGGATGCAGTCTTTCAATTTGTTTCCACTTGTCCAATGCGCGATCGTGATGCAATCTATGGAGCCATTCATAAAGTGTTTATCTGGACGTTTTAGTTCTGCTATATTATACGTCACGCAGACACCACAGATTACCTTTAGTTTTTTTAAAAAATAAGCTGTCCTATTGGTGAGCCCGCGTGTATGTCTGATATCAAGTTAATTACCGTCATTTATTGATTTAATTCATTGTATAATACAGCTTTGCTACCTTGATCTTTTTACTAAATGAACAAACTAAAAAATGGTTGCATATTTCTTCTACTGGAGTTTGAAAATACAACTCTGCAATGATAAAATATCAATCAGGTTAACCTATGTGTCTGGCTGCGAATTAGAAATAAATTCTTGCAAATATATTTTCAATTGCTTGTGGCATGCATTAATCTGGGGATTTTTTTTTTGCGTGATCGTTGCTTTTTCGGGATTTTTTTTTTCATTAGATCCTTTTATTTATTACCAGCTGGTTTACTATTAGGTGTGCCGGGATTATCACGTCAGTATTTTTACATCGTGGAATCCATTCTAAGTCGCTTGATATATTACCTCAATAGTCTGATTTCAGATGCATAATATATAAACTTGCGAGCATAGAAACTAATATTAAAATGTATTTTGTTCAACAAGTAAATATCCAATTTAAACTTGGAATTGATCATTTTGTAAACAATTTGCTTCCCTTTAAAATGCGCCTAAGTTGACTGAAATTCATCATCAATTTCTCAGGTGAAAAGCCTTAAAACAACAGTGAACCACTTGCATTTTTTGGTAATCCGCATGTTTCTGCCTGGAATATGATAGTCTGAGACACGAGTTGCAATGATGTTTTGCATAATTTGTTTGATGCACGATACATTTCCTATACAATTGGTGTAAACATATGGCATCCTGTATTCAGGCTGTTCCCCCTTTACCCCAAGACAGCCAAAAGCAGTACATGATTTCATACTAGATAATTCAAATACTCTTGCTTAAATAGCATTATTTTACTATAATTTCTAATCATGTTTTTCGAAATTTTCGCCTATGGCGTTCCTTTTTATAATAGCACATATCCAGAAAATGTTGCGGCTAAAATCCCAAATTTGAAACCCAAATTTGCAAAACTTTTGCCCACGGCGTCATTAAGAAATCAAAAAAATAAAACTGGCGCCCCCATCCCAAAAAGTAGGTCCTGGGTGTGCGACTGCACTGCATTGTGGGTAGAGTTAAATAATTGCTTCAACACCTATGAATTTTTCCGTTCATTTTTGGTTAGGGGGTCCCAGTATTATATAGGTGCTGTGGGCCTGAATTTATAATATGGGTAAGTAGAGCAATACATGAACCCAGCCTGTTAAGGTTTCTTTGTTTACATCTTGACCTACCTGTCCATCCTCTTCGGAGTTCTGTCTCGAATTACTATCCTATTTCGTTTAAAGTCCACTAAATCAGTTTATTTTTTGTCCGAAAAAAACCGTTTTGCTTCCTTGGATGCCGCCTCTATGTAATTTGGCCTGGAAATTTAAACTTTGCTTTTCATACTCTATATAGGTCTGTGGAAATGGAGAATGCAGTTTTAGGGTCCGGAAAAAAATTGATTAATCGAATTCTTACTTAGGTAGTTTGGACGAAATTAGATCGCGAGTTTATCAAGGGAATGAGATAAACCGCGTATTGGTAGCTAGCGCTGCGGGCTTTTAAATCATTTAATGGATCGCTTTCGTAAAGAAAGAAAGGTCTCGTTGCATGTTGGGATCGATGCACTTAAAATTTGTCAGAAACCAAGTCAAACATTTTGCGTTATTGTATAGCCTACTTGTACATCATTACTTATCATTACATGCTTAGTTTTAGATACTACTTAAAAATAATTTTTTGTGTCAAAGATGCGTTTTAAATCGAATAATCCAAAGTAGAACAATTTAAATGTATTGTATTATTTATTTTAAATATTTACAATACTAGATACACGTACATCAAAAAGCTCACAGGTATCTTTGTTTAAATTCATTATAAGCATTTTCCTTAAAATGTATCATTAATAGCCATCACATGCATCTAGATTGTTGTGTATTATATTGAAGACACGTTTTGATGGGCAGTTTGTTGCTTTTTATTGCTGCTTTGTTTTCCACAATCATGAGAACAACGCCTCGTAAAACATAAGTCACGTTTTGGTGAACTGACCAAAACTCGCTTGAAGGTAAACATACCCTCAGTGCAATGCATGCAGCGCCATCTTTCGAGTGTCTTAGGAAATTCAAGAAAATCGATTTGATACTTCTGGAAGCATCCGAAACAAAATACTCCTCAAACAAAGCGATTTTGATCGTTCATAGGTTCAACTTACCAAGTTGTTCATGCCTAGAAATTCAATACAATTGTTTATTTAAGCTAGTTACTAGATTTCACTAGTCGGATTTTGACATTTTGAACCCATTGTTTTTTACAGTGAATAAAGATTACTTAGTGGCCTCTTTCGTCGTTAAGTAATCGCAATAAAACCGACGATAGCATGTCAAGTTCATTTCAACAGGCGAATCAAATTTCCTGCAGTATTGATTCTCTCAAATAAGTGCATTGATTTCCCTTGATATTACAAGCTCAAAAGTAAAACGCGAATTTTACAGATCATTGGAGCGAGTCATACAGAGAGGCTCTTAATTAAAGAATAAATTCACATATCGCCTTAATTACGTATTCTCGATGATCCAGGCTTAACTAAGATGATTTTCTGAGCATTGATTTTGATGGCTTGTGATATGTGAACAATTTTCCGGATTAATTGGGAAGGAAAAGTGTATGCTATGATGCCAATCAATTTCGTTGCACATATAGCACTTTTTTCTGCGCATGTTAAAATGAAATTGCTTTGATATTTATGAATGAATGCACCAAAAGGAAGTTTAATTGCACGTATTGAATGTAGTAGAAATTTGTGTATTTTATTTATTGCTTTGATAGTCAGTTTTCATTGTTGCTAGGCGGAGAATAGTACAGCGTTAAATTCATATAATGAACTTACGATATGACAGGGCTTATGCGCACCTGGAATTGTCAAGGAAAATTCACTTTTTGCACAAAAACGAGGGAAAGTCAAAGAAATTTACATACGTTGGTCAGGGGAAGGATTTTGCAAACTTTTGTATGAAACCTGGGTTATTTAATCCTTGTTATTTATATTATGTGACAATGTCTTGTTTTAGAATCGAGTTTTAGGTTAGGCTTCATTTAAACCCTGATTTTAAATTGATCTGATTTGATCCTGATCTGAAATTGCTAATTGCTACAAAATTGAACCAATACATGTAGTTCAGCAATTTTGCATTTTGAAATTTTTGAATTTTGAAGTGAACAGTTTTTGTTTTTTTGGTGGGCATTGCAAATTGCAGCGCCATATCACGACAACGGAAGAAAACGATACGGCAACGTAACGGGGTTTTTTTATTACTTTTCTAAAACGATGCCTTATTTTTTCTTCCGGAATTGCGCGGTTGTTTCGCCGTTTTTATTATAATTCATCCGCGTTTAGGTGAAATGAACAAAACCAATTTCAAATGCAACCGTCATAAAATGGACACAACTAAAGTTTGTGCTGTTCTTTTTTGCTTTTAAAAGGCATGCGTTTCTATTTCGCCATGATCTACAGCCTCACATTGCTTAAGAATTACGATCGACTGGGGATTTCTTGCATAATTTATAAGCGCCGAAATGCCGGCCAGTGTGCGCCCCAACCCCGCGTCATTGCAAATGCCATATAATTCAATTCAATATGTGCGTTTCTTGTTTCCGTCTTCGCAATTTGATGGACTTTCAGTTTGCGATCTATTGGCGCCCAGGGAATTTCGATAACCCGCAGGAATTCTGCATTTCCAGTGTTCCTCAGCCCCAGTCTGCAACGGCTGAGTGACGCTCTGATAAATGCAAAAAGTTGGGCTTTTAGTAACTAAACAATTTGCGGTTAGACGAGAATCACAAATGCGCATGGACGCTGGTGGATATAACAATCGAAAGTTAACGATATTTGTGTCAAAAAAGCAATGCCTAAAATCCTGCCCATTTTGTGATGTACTCTTCTCGATTCGTAATATACATGTACACCAATCATGACATCTTAATTGTTTGGGTCTAAGGCAGCAGCAGACGATATTAAAATCATATGCATGTCATGGTTTAAACCTTTGGTTTGGCCCCACAAAGATTGTGAGAATTGTATGGTACACGATTTTTAAATCTTATTGCTAAGTAAAGTGATTCAACCGGGTGGAAAGCAAGTTCTAAATCCTTTCAAACAGCATTTAGTATTTAGGGCAAATCTATAACTACTTTTGATTATTTGACAAAATAGACAGTCGTACCAATATCATGTCCTCTTTCATATCAAAAGCTTAGTTTTTAATACTCTGTAGTTTTGCAGTGTGTAACCTGGTGCATAAATCCAGGTTTAGCAATAGTATTGAAATGTTTAATTTATTGCTGACAACCCTTATTTTTGCCAGACGTTTTACATTCATACCAAAATTAGTAAAATGAAAAATAACGATTTTAATAAACATGTAACTACCCTTCATGTAAATGTATAAATAAAACTTGAGAACATACGTACATAAATCTTATAATACAAAGTTTGTTTATTTTGAATATTGTAATTTATTTCAATATTGTAATCTGTCAGTCTGTAGAATATTACTTGAAACTGTAGATAAAAGTAAGACTTAAGCTTCGTATTGACTTGCCCATGGATTAATCACTGTCATTGTAACTGTCATGCATTAAAACTATATGTAATTAAAAATTGCCAACGATCACAGGGTTATCTACATTTGTTACAAATTATTGAGTTTTGGACGAAGTTGCAGACTCATTTCATGTTTTCCAGGAGCTTGAAGAACTTTATATGTTAATCATTAGGTCAGACAGTGGCTTCGGTTTATCTTAGTATTGTATAATGTACTTATATTTCAGTTAAGCTTAGTTCCAACACAATCAGTAATAGCCAATATTTGTATCATTGTCAGTTTATAAGATCTCGACATTAACGTTTTTTAATCCAATATTAAGATTTCCCGTCTTCATTTTTTTTTAAATTGCTTATGTCAATACCACGTCGTTTCATTAAATTCCATCACGATAATCCCCGGTGTGACACTAATGGTGGTCAATGATAGGTAATTGTAAGTTGATTATTCGCTCTCGCCCATTTTTTCCGATTGCTTGCGGTTCTGAAAAAGCGAAAGTGAAGCGGTTTAGATGATAATCATAGCTTAGAGGTTGGTTTTGAAAATGTCAAAAAGAAATGGACCATTTTTTTTCCTTCATTTCTTCTAATGTTGGCCCATCAAACGCTTTATGAGCGGCGTGATGCATCTCGAGGGACCCGATGGTCCTTATTGATCATAAGGAAAATATCGTTGTCAAATGACGCTGGAGTTAAAGGTTTTATGGTCGGTTTCTAGCGCCAAACACAAAAACCTCCTTTTCTTGGTCACTCCTTGACAGTTCACGCTAAGATGGTCACTGCTTTTGGTCAATTAGTGTTATTGGACAATTAACCCTTTGATGAATACATTGAGGTTTAAGAAATCCCAACATTTTAAAGGTGTGCGTTTTCAGTTCATGAAATTTATGTAAATGTGATTGTTTACTTTTTTATATATGTTCTTTGAAGTTATGCATAGAAATGCTTATTAACCTCTAAAAAAAAAGTCAATTCTATGCGGCAGATGCAAAAAAGTTAACAAATTTTTTTTTGATACCATCTTTGCAACATTTGATTTCTGTACTTGTTAAGCTCAGTAAATGTAGCATTTCTTAAGAAAATAATGTTGATTGACTTATTGATCATATTTTATCAAAATCAGCTATTCTTTATTATAAATTTGTGAGGTATGCTGAAAACGTAAGGTCAAATAGACCCCAAGTTGTCAGTAAAATAAACAAAGCTTGATCGGAAAGATTAGCTCGAACGGCAATCTCATTATTCAATAGTTTATCACATTTAGCAGTTTAAGATTCAGATATTTTAATCATAAAAAAAGATTGCAAATTTAGATCGAGGGTGATGTCAAGAGCTGATAATTCCAGGGAATAAAAGCAGCTACCAAGCATTGTTTGAAATAGTGTATAAATAACTCTCATGCCCATCTCCAGAGATTCAGTTTCCCGTGTTAAAGTTCTGCCCAGGGTTCTAGAACGATCTTAGCGGTATACAACGTGACCTCTTCGAGTTTTCACTATGGCTTACAATACTCCAGACAACAGAATGAATTAAATTAGTGACCTAGTTTTGAAAAATGACGCACGATTAAATTCCTCTTTTCTGCTTTTTCGCTTAGGATTTTCTTCCATTTTTGATGGCTTCACTCTCTCCAGGGGATTGATTGCTGATAGGAGGCTCGCTTGTTGAGGATAACCAAAATAATATTGTTTTTCTACCTTTTATGGGTCTCACCCTATGAGTAATTTATCGCAGCGATCTTGCGAGCTGCGTGCATAATTTTATCGTTTTTCAATAATGGGCCAGTCCTCCAGACGATTGTTTTCGGCTTCAAATTGGAAATTAAAGCCCGAATAGCTCTTCAGAGATATGCAGAATCCGGCGTTTTGATAAGGCCTTTCGCTTCCTCTGGACGTATCAGTCAGGGCGCTTCTACACCAGGCTTTCTGCAGGATATCACTTATTCTGTGCTCTTCGGAGCAACTTTTATCGTAGTTGATTTGCTAGCCGCTAAAAGCAGTGGGAGCCACTGTCACATGCTTCGCCTTGATTTGTTGAATTCGTATAAAAATATACTAAAAATGAAGGGTGAGACAGCTAGTTTGTGCAATACTACCGTTTTATCAGTTTCTTATCATGGTCTACGTTGTATCTTTGATAACGTTTATGTACGCTAGTTTTAAGGGTGAGCCAAAAGAACGCTATCATGCAAAAACAAATCAATTTTTGCTTAAAAAGCTTACAATTTGTTAATATAAGTGTTAAATTTATTTTTTCCAGTGTAGAATTGGTCGTCTACTATAGTCATAAGATGTTTAAAAAAATTTATAATTTGAAAATGTCATGTTTATTTCTAAAGAGAAAAAAAAACATTAAAAAACCGTTATGCGAACTCCATAAATAGGTGTTTCGCTGCAATGCAATCTCCCAAGGAGCTTGCAAAACGTTTTTTTTCTCAATATTTAACTTGTTAGAAATTAACGAGATATTTTCAAATTATAAAATATGACGTGAATTGAATAAATGAATTAAATAAAAATTTGAAGCAAAAATGTTAAAATATATTTTGCATTACGAAAATTTATTACAATCGTTAAATTACTAATTATGCTAACAATTATTTACGTCCAATGAAAAGTAAGAAAACTTGTTCTTAACTTTATATTCTAATTCATTAAATTGGATGTGTCAATGTTATGGAGAAATACTAACCCCCTTGTGACAACCCTTCTTTAGTGGGTGGAAATTCCTGGAAAATGTCAAGGTTCTAGCGTTGTATGCTTTGCGTCGAAAAGCGAATGAGGACAGTTGCCATTAATTATTCTTCAAACAAACTTAATGGCCTTCGGGTCATTTGTTAAATTTTAAGAACCGATATTTTATTTAAGGAAAAACGCATTTCGTACATTAGCATTCGATAACGGTAAGTAAACGTGATTCACCTTCGGATCAACGCCAATGAATGTTTTATAATTTTCTTTCTAATTTTAATGATGCCTAATTATACAGTTAAATCAACTAAAGGCATCAAAGAATCATAAATCTTTATGTAATTTGATCCTTTGATGCTAATTGTTTCTGTTAATTAAATGTTTTAAGATTGCCTTAAGAAATTTATTCTGGAATTTACTGTCCACAAGTTATGAGACATTTGACTTAACGTCGTTTGGCTGAAGCGCCTTATTCAACAACACTCTGCACTCACAAAGAACGGAGACCCCTGGCGACTAGAGCGCGATTTTTAAATGCCTCGCTAATTTTAAGAACTTAAAATTGGCAACGTAATCGGCCAAAATAGACATAATTCATGAAAAGCCATTCTCAAGATCATGGTAATTAAATACACAAATAATTAAAAATAACAAACATGGTACTGTATGTGCTAAAACTACAAAGTGACCTCTTGAGAGAAAAAGGGTGGAAAGGAGCAAAAGACTCCTTG
>JAQIXS010006412.1:0-10774 GCA_034700785.1 Rossiulus vilnensis | reverse complement strand
CAGCACCATTTTTTGAAGATATCACGAGCCAGCGAATTTGTTTTTCAAGCATGTCAGGACATGTTTTCAATTACAAGCTTAGCTATGCTTCTGCACGACTGGGGTGTCGAAGCAGCCGTCATTTTTCTGGATGGTACCCAAGGTAATTTGCATAACATTAAACAATGCAACAAACCATGCAATTCCAAATGCTTTAACAAATTCTTCACTTAGAAGGTTTGTCAGCCAATGACATGCATCGGTATTTTGGGCTTTTCTCCATTTTTGCAACTGTTCACTTCGTCCAGAGTGTCTCCAACGACGCTATGCGGCAGACACTGTCTGCATTGGTGGCAGACAATATCCGGCACCCCCTTCAAGTCAGCGTGCTGTGTGCTCCAGAAACGTTGTTGCAAATGATAACGATGGTAAGCTCATGTTCATAGCCTATGTGACTTGGTACTCAGTCAAAAAAGTTAATATAGAACCTTTACAAAGCCATAAAATAGAATCTGTATTCTCGTACACAGTGAAGGTTTCATAGAGGCATATAGATTCAATAAATGGAACCTATTTAGCGGTACCAAAGGCTTAACAAAGAGAAGCCTTGAGATTAATTTTGCATACAGTTAAAATCCTACAAAGAGGTAATATTTAACCTTTACAACGTGATTGTATAGAATGTTTATTATGGCACATATCCTATAAAAGTGAAGGTTCCATATGCAGTGAAGATATATAGACGCTCAATAAATGGAACATATTAAGTGGTACCACATAACGCCTACAAAGATTGAATAAAGGCCAACCTTTAATTTTAGGTTGCATATGGACCCTGCAAAAATTCAAGACATAAAAGATTCTAAAGAGGAGATCCTATATGACGATACTATATGAGGTTTCAATCGACGAATAATATTGGGCTGATGGATTACACCCCCTACTATATGGCATATCGCTTGCTGCTAGTAGGGCACTGAGTTGGATTGAATTGAGGATCAATAGATAAAGTATAACCAAAAACAGGGTTCCATATGCACCTGGTTGCATGCATGTACATGTATGTGGTGCAACATATTTAGGGCTAATATATAAATGGACAGTAATATGGAAGCTATAAAGGTTCAATAAATGATTGGAATCAATGTGAAGATATTTTTGAACATTTGTATGCTCTACTATTGGATTCATATATCGTTGTCAAATAATACTATTTAGGCTCCTGTACTTCGCTCCACATACTTTAATAAATGAAACTTTCTTATATTATTTCTGCATCACTTGCGGTTGCAGGCAAAATCGCTGCATCTTTTTGAAATTAACCACATTTCCTGGATATTAGTGATCTCCAAGGCGGATTTTAACAAGACATCGTTGCCTACCTGCTCGTGCCAAATAACAGTTCTGATTTTAAGTATTGCGCTTGACCAATTTGCAACATGTTTATCTCTGTGGAATGTAATGGAACTTTTGTAAAGAGTTCTTGGTGGTAATTAAATTGCCAAACAGTCATATTTTATAATCTTTAGATTGACGAAAATTCATCAACTGTAGAAATATACGACGTATTTTCTACAAGCATGTATAATCAGCAAGAAATTCTAAAAATTGGTCAGTGGACATACCTTCGTGGCCTTCAGTTTTACAGAGATCTTCAGACTATCAGTCCTGCATCAGGTCTCATGGGTCGAGAATTCCGCTTTGTAGCAGTTAATGTAAACGACTTAGCTATTTAATCCTAGACTGGACAGATGGAATTATTTGTAACTCAGACTTTTTGTTTTAATGGTAAAGGACCCTCCATTTTTGTTCTTCGATAACCTATCAGCTCATCCGTCAACGTTTGGCGGATACCTTTATGAGATTCTTGAGAGCCTTTCCAGCCACCTCAACTTTAGGTAATTTAAAATGTAAACAAATAATAACCAGAAAATAGCAATTTATTGCAATTAAGTAAATATCAATTTTCTGGTGGAAAGTTGGATATGGCCATATGCGGGTTTACAAATGCCACAACTGTCCGTGTGTCAGCCAAACATGGCCACGTGAAAGTCCATTTATTGACATCTCCATACTTGGCAACTTTAGATAAAGCTATGGAGGTAAATGTACATGTATGTGCATGTACCTATTAGGACTGTATATGGACAAATGATTATTTCGGGTATGCACATATTGAAATCTATGTTCATATCTGCAAATAGAGTATATAAGAATATTGAAACATGTATGGATATGTATGGCTAATGGATATGGCCATTTACATTTATAAGTCGGATTGTGACCAAATTCGGGTTTAACAATAATGTGTTATATTACCATGTACATATATGGCTCATATTTACTTTTTCCACCCGAAAAAGATGATAGTTTACTGATTTTTAAATTGATGGTAATCGATTTTTTTGTAAATAGCTTCACCATAATACCTTCGCCAGATGGCACCTATGGAGCGGAAGTAGAACCAAACAATTTCAGTGGCATGGTTGGATGCCTTCAAAGAAAAGTAAAACGAATCATTAACCTAGTATTGTTAATTTAAATAGCAATATAATTGTGATAAAATACAGATGATTACATCATCCCGCAAATAAAACTATAATTAATAAGAAATATCATTTGTGCTTAAATTAAGGGACATCTGGAAAAATGTTTCTTACCTTATGTTGAAACATTATTCAAAATACAGTATATGTCAACAAATATTCTAAACATATACTCATAAATTTACTAGGAAAACCATGAATTGAGACTTCTTTTGAAATTATATTGCATTGCACGCAAAATATTTTAAAATATATTGTCATGTTTTTCAAACTATTATACAGCTTTATGCATTATTTTTTAACTATTATATAGAAGAAGAAGAAGAATCAAAGCACTAAAAAGTTATGCCCCTTCAGGCTGATTTCTATTTTATAGTTTTTATTCAATAATATTACATAGTGTTAATAATAGTTTAACATATTTGTCACAATAATTTTTTAAATATTTTGCTTGCAATATAATTTCAGATATATTACATAATATACTAAAAGTTAATGATATTTCTGGGTATATTTTTAAAATGTTTTGTCACATATTTTCTAATATATTTTAAAATATATCTCAATATTATGTGAGCGGTCAATATTTTTTTCAATACTCAGCTGATTTTCCAATTAAACTGCAAAATTTGGGGAAATTACTGCGAAATTATGTTTCTCGATTTCCAGGAAGCAGACGTTTCATTGCCGTTTTTGGTCAATAGTGATGCTCGCAAGAAAATTCTCCGATTTACAACCCCGTTCTTCAAACAACATACAAACTTCTTCTTCAGGAAACCGAGCTCTAGAACGAACTTAGGATACGTTATGATTTTTTCCAAACATCTTTGGATTTACACCAGTGCCTTGACGCTAGTCGTTGCACTCGTGTTGGTTTTTGTGAAGTTTGTCAGTCCATGCACTTCTGTCCAAACCACAGACTCACCGACTGAAACCCATAGCAATAGAAATGAGAAAATCGACAAGATTCGAAAATTATTCACTTTTCAATTCATAGATGACCGTAAGTATAGACTGTTTATAGTTTCAAATCTTGAGAGGCGACCCCAGCTTTTTCCACTCAGATCGAAACAAAGCCTAATAGAGAATCACATTCTGATATTTTCTCCAGGGCACGTCAGTATTTAGCATCTATGGTTTTATGGTCTCTTCTTCTGCATTTTAGGAAATTATTGTTAGAAATATTTGCTTTATTTTTCACTTTTATTGGAACACTACAGTACATGAACTTGCAAAATTGCTTGATAAATAGCAATTAAGATTAAAAATTATCAGTTTCATAACGATTAAACGGTAATGTTATTGATGGATGGCCTCTTCAATTATTTTTTTTATTTTTTCATTCTTCAAGTACTGGTGTCAGATCACTCTGGCCCAGCCACTCGAGTGATCCTTGGAACGTTGCTGTTCGCAACCCTTATCATATTCTTGCACTATACTGCAAACTTCACATCGTTTCTCACTACAGACACGGTGAAAATGCCCTTTAGGACGATGGAAGAAGTGGTCAGGAACAAGGAGTACGAGATCACCATGATGCAGAACACAAATTTCTTTGAAATTTTCAGGGTAAAATATAGCACTTCAGCCACTTGCATGCCCTTTTATGCATTGCTAAGAGGTTCACAAGCCCCTTGAAGAGATTATAGGAAATAAAAACAATAGAAAATGCACAACAATAGCAAAAGTAGAGAACAAAAAAAACTTGTTTTGATTGCTAAATGTGTTTTTCCATGTAGAATTGGTTGCCATTATGGTCTGATTAATTTTAGTTTATAATTTTACAATGTAATTTTAATTTATAGGACATAAAATAAACCTTAAAAAACTTATGCAGTGTGATCCGCATCTTTAGAGGTTTCATTGAAAGGAAATATTTGTTTCATAAATAAACGCTCGGGTCATTTCCAAATTAAGAAAAAAAAGTGACCCTTATTGACGACCACTTCACTCGAGAAATGCATCCAGCAATTATAATAATAAGTATTTGAAATAAAAATGTGTAAATAATTGTTTGCATGTTAGGCAACGTTTTGGGTCGAGCTTAAATAAAGCATATTGATGAGCAAATTCTATGCATAAATTTAGTGTTAAACACATGATTTGCAATAATTGTTTTAAACCCAAACTGGATCACAAAACTATAGAATCGCAATGAGCCTTGACCAATGAAAGCTATTCAGTTGATAGATCATGTTTTCCAGCATGAGAAATCCTCAATGGATGAAAAATGAGTCAAGGGAATGGCATGATTAATCGCAAACAGTCACTTGGATGCTGTTGGTCTATTTGGATTCCCCAAAAGCATTGTAGCTTTATACAGATTATAGCCTTGCTGTTTTGTGCAGACTTCCGAAGATGGTGTCTATCGAGACTTGTGGTTGAGACTGGAAGCACGAAAGTTTCAAGACATTGTCACCTCGAAAATGGAAGGCATCGAAAAAATCAACAATGGGAAGTTTGTGTTCTTTGTCACTGCCAGGGAAATGGAACACCTGACCAAAGATCACTGTGCTATCATACCACTCCCCAATGTCAAGGTGTTCCAGGTGATGGCTGGGTGGGGTACTCGGAGGGATTTTCCCTATCTCCATTTGTTATCGGCAGCGTAAGCTTAATTACTGTCCTCAGGGACATTTCCAAAATTCCAAAAATTTCAAAAACAACTAGGATAAGCAGTGCTTCTTTATGCTTCCAGAATAAGAAGACACCTTGAGAATGGATTGATAGAGCGACTTACATCAGTTTATTTTCCCACCAAGACGTCCTTCTGTACTGAAGAGGACAAAGATGTTTCCTTCACTCTCAGAGAAGTGGCCATTTTGTTTTTTCTGCTGCTAGGGGGCTCTGCCAGCGCCATTGCAGTTTTAATCATGGAAATAGTGATTAGAAAATACAAAAAGCACAATGCATTTTAAATTTACATTTATGGATTTGTAGGAAATTACCTCAAACTTTTGTGGAATGATGAATTCTAAAAACATGTGAAAAGCACGTGAAAAGTCAAGTCAGTAATTGTTGCACACCTGTGTAATTTAGTGCTTCAGCGATGATATTAAATATATTGCAATTCATCACAATGTGCCGGTGTTTAACGAATTTTCAGGTTCCAAGGACATGGGCAAGACAGGAAAACTCTGGAAAAACGTTTAACAAGTATAAAAGTTCAAAATGATTGTAGTATAGTAATTTTAATTGATTGTACAAATACTGCAGGAAATAACTGGTTCACCAATCATGGAATTTGAAGGCTACGATAAACTCCTTACCCAATAAGCATTATACATTAAGGTTCACTTAACCACCTCCACCTGTATTTGAAAATTCTTGCACTTTAAATTTTTATGTATAAACATCAATCAATCAATAATTATGTTGAGGGTGAGGTGTTGCATTTGAACCATGTGACCTCGTAAAGCAAGCTTTCCAAAAAAATTATAACATGTTCACCTCAGAACAATAGTAGAAAAATGGCCGTTCATTTATCAAAATGTTTAGGTGCTGTATGTTTTCTTGCCAACAAAATATGTGAGGTCCTGGAATTTGCTTGAAATGTTACTATTGGATTTCTTTCTGGGGAACGGGTCTGCATCTAAGAGGGAATCCATGACAACCCTCAGACCTACTTAGTAAGGGTTTTTTTAGAAAACATTTAGGGGCATCAGGATGCTCTATAAACAAATGAATTGAAAAAAGGGATATTTGAGCCAACGTGCACAGCCATTATTGTAGGAGTAAAGTATGTTTTAAGCCAAATATGAAATGAAATAAATGATGCATATAGTTCTGCATTATTCATTTCATTATTGAAACAAATAATACAGAACTTTAATGGGAAATAAACATCTGCCATTTGTTGTACTCAGCGCTTTATTTCCGCATTGAAATCTAATTTCTATTTATTTAGAGCGTATCTAATTATGAGATCATGTTTGAGAATTGGTAGGAAAAATGAGAGGGAGTGACTTAATAATCAATGATTTCTTTTAGAACACGCTTCATTACAAAATGATTGAGCAGTTAAATTAAATTAGCTCTTACTGCAGTTCTTACTAAGTGTGATTTTTATGCATTTTGTCACCTGCTTAAAAAATTCTGATCTAAATTTATTAAATGGTACGGCTCTACTTAAAGAGAAGGAATACTTAGGTAAGCACATTTTATGAAGTAAATAAATAGATATAAATAGGAGGGACTTTTAGTATATGATAAAGTATATTACTTGATATATTTTAAAATATATTTTACCATGCATTTTTAAACTACTATATAGATTTTATAATAGTTTAACACGTGTCATAATATATTTTAAAATAATAGTACTCTCTTGCGGTACAAAATATTAAAATATATTTGTGATATGTTACATAATTTAATAAAAGTCCCAATTCTTAATATTACTGGTATATGTGTTTCTAGATATAGCTGTGCAATATTTTGACACACAATATCTTCGATTAATTGAAATATATCCTGGAATCAGGGAAATTAACTTGTTGTAAAAGCGTAGTCACCTTTAGTATGGCTCGTGGTCAGTCATAGCATATGCCATTTCAACATACCTATCAAAATAATTTCACATATTTTTCGTTAGGAATAGCAGCTTGTGCCAATTTCGGTTTCGGCCAAGGGGACACCGAACTGCCAAAACTGTCCAAAGTTCCACACCCATTTACGGTTGTATTGTTGAAAAGGCAGCCGATTCACATTTTCCCTTTTGGCAAGCGTCTTCAGCACCATTCTTTGAAGATATCAATAGCAAGCAAATTTGCTTTCCAAGCATGTCTGGACATGTATTCAGTTACAAGCTTGGCCATGCTTCTGCACGACTAGGGTGTCCAAGCAGCCGCCATTTTTCTGGATGGCACCTACGGTAATGTGCAGATCATAAATATATTGCAACAAACCACAAAACCCGAACTGCTTTAACAAACTCTTTAATTGAAAGGTTTGTCAGCTAATGACATGCATCGCTATTTTGGGCTTTTCTCCATTTTTGCAACTGTTGACTTCGTCCAGAATGTCTCCAGCGACGAAATGCGACAGACAGTGTCCGGAACCCCATTCAAGTCAGCGTGCTGTGTGCACCGGAAACGTTGTTGCAAATGATAACGATGGTAAACACATGTTCAATGCCAACGATATGTGCCATCAATATGTGCCTTGTTACACTCTCTAAAAAAGGCAATATGGAACATTTACAATGTCTTTAAATGGAATCTTTTTTGTGGTACATAGGGAAATCTCCATGGATTTATATATATAAAAGTCAATAAGTGGAAACTATTTAACGGTATATGAAGCTTGCAAAGGTTGAATTAAAGAAAACCTTTATCAGTGTAAAGATCTATCCAATAAAGGATCAATAGATACATGTATAATCAATATGAAGGTTCTATCCAGCACCTGCTTGCATGTAGTACCTGTTCGTATGTAGTATCCCTAACTACTACATTTTTAGGGGTACTACATCTGGACAGTTATATGGAAGTTACCATGGTTCTATAAATGAATGCAAACGATGTGAAGGTATTTCTAGAACATTAGTACGTTCTATATGTAGCCTTACTATTAGATTCATAAACTGTTGCCAAATACTTTGCTTCACATACTCTAATAAATCGAAAGTTCTTATATTATTTCTGCATCACTTGCGATTGCAGGCAAATTCACTGCATCTTTTTGAAATTTGCTGTCAGCAGCGTGAGCTTACTATCTTCAGGGACATTTCCACAATTTTTAGGAGATATAATAAAGGCCTAAAGCAGTGCTTTTGTTCCGGAATAAGAAGACACATTGAGCATGGACTAATAGAACGAGTTACATCAGCTTATTTTCTCACCAAGAAGTCCTGGTGCACTGAAGAGGATGAAGAAGTTTCCTTCACTCTCAGACAAGTGGCCATTTTGATTTTTTTGCTGCTAGGGGGCGCCGCCGGCGCCCTTGTGGTTTTAATAATTGAAATATGGATTAGAAGATACAAAATGCACAATGCATTTAAATTTTAAATCATGGATTTGGAGAATACTATCTCAAACTTGTGTGTAATGATGATTTATAAAGACAAATGTGAAAAGCAGTGAAAAGTCAGTAATTTACGCACAATTGTGTAATTTAGTAATTTAGCGATAATATAAATGTAGAATATAGGCCGATTTATATTCAGCACAATGTGCCGGTGTTAACAAATCTCCAGGATAGAATGATTTATTCCAACAACAAATGTGAAATGCTAGTAATTTATGCACATTTTGTGCAATTGTGTAATTTAGCGATGATATAAAATGTATTGAAATTCAGTTCCTTATACTGTTAACACATTTCCAGGGTGCCAAGGATCTGGGAATGTCAGATAAATGTTGGAAAAGTGTCCAAGTAGTCATAGGATTTCCTAACTTCTAATTATCTAGGGTATGACAACATTATGTAATGCCTTAAATTTACACCGCTTAAAATAACATTCATTTCAAATCACATATTTTTCAAACATTTTTGGACAAGCATTAAACGTTCATAGGGATTCTTCAGATCTTATTTTAAAATATATATATTTAAATTTGTAGAAATTTATGAATTATTGCAGGAGATGCATTTTAATTTATTCTACATATACTGCATAATTGTAAATGTATTAAACAAACAAAAAGTATTTTATAATAAGCTTAATCAAAAATAATAATTAAAAGTACACCATAGGTAATATTTCTTAATAACTTTAAATTTACATCACGGAATTTATCTCAAATCCATGCACATTTTAGAGTAACTACATCACTAATCAAAGAATTTAAAAGCTACGTTTCTGTTCATTAAAAAAAGAATTTTTTTTGAAGAAATGATTTAATGACTTGTTTAAAAACTTCAAAAAATGACATCTGTAAACATTAACGTCCTTATTTCGTATGATAAAAAAGTGTTGATTATGTACAGTATATCTTAGTTATGAGGTCGAAGTGCCTTAAATCGTCATTGTGTTAAAATTGTCATTTTAGATTTTAAAAAAATGTTATTAGACATGGGGACAGGAATACACGTGCAAGAGTCATAATTATGTAATGTGGCTTGTGCTTTATTCGGACAATAATTGATAATGGATGCAGATAATCGGAAAAATTTACAAAGATTTTTCGATGGACGTTCTTTGCGGATTGTTTCTATTACCCTCTACAAAGAGCTAAAACTCACATTCTACAATTTAGTTTCAAAAACAAAATCTTAGAAAGGGCAAGTGTATTGAACAATGGTGAAATCTGGAAACCGAGATTCTGCACTCTTGGAGGCCACGGATTGTTGTCGTGGTGGAGAGGTGGAGCTGTGGTTGCTGGCTGTGCTGTCAAAGTGGTTGAATATGGCATCAGTGTTACAAGATCAGAAGTGCATCCCCGGAGCTCTGCAACTACACGGCTTTGGGTGGCCAACAATTCCAACTCCATGCTGAATTGGGTAGGGCCTGACTACGATTGGTTGGGGCTTATGGGCGATTGGTTGGTAGACTACCGGTACTGGATGGACAACCGGCATGGCAGGCTTAAGGACGATTGGCTGGTAGGGTACCGGATGAGCAACTGGCATGACAGGGACCTGGACTACCGCACCACCGACTTCGCCATGGTGACCTGGAATTACAAATTTCAGCAATTAGAAATGGTGCGATCTACAAATGTAAGTTTGTATGTCTTGAAATACATTGCAACTCCCTCGCATTCCGAAGTTTAAAGCTGTGCCTTATTTAAAACTATTGTTAAATCTGCACTCTTGTGTACTTATAGAATTCGGAAATTGAATGTCCAAAGATATTCTGTCAGCAAATACAGTCGATGCTAACTTTGCAGGCCACAATCTGGTTCACCGTTAATGCTATTCATTCAGCTGAATCTGACTTCCGGCGATTCTATAGGCAGTCTCTTTCTATACTTTCCTGTCTTGGACTTAGTGATTGAGTTTATTCAAGCTTAACCCAATATCTCTTTTCCTGATGTCATCCCATCGCGTTCATGGACAACCTCGTCTACGTACTCCACTAACAATCCCAAGCATCAGTTATTTTTTTCCATTGAGTTTGTTCACATCTCGTGTCCAAATTAAATAAGCTAAAATGTAGTAATCCTGCATACGAGACGTACTCGCAGTCCATGCATGATATCCCTGGTAGCATGCACAGCCCATATGGAAAAATAATATATTGACAATATATTTTTGCAGAATATATTATTAATATATTCTCAGTTTATTTTTGCAGAACATATTTT